>JAECUM010002647.1:0-25000 GCA_016617855.1 Megalonaias nervosa
AACAACACCCACGAGAAACGTAAACATTTCCATAGAAAATATACAAAGCGACGCAGCAAACAGCCTGCGAGCACCAAGAACTGATATGCAATGTATACAGCCGAGCAAAAGGTGTCAAAGATATTTTGCAGTCGAGACAGACTGTACGGGAATATCATACAGTGAGCTTTGAACAACGCTTCAAACCTCTGATCAAACCCATGCACGATACCGTAGAATAGTGAAGAAAGTCGCGCCGGCGATAGAAACAGAAATAATCAGCCGAATGTAGGCTTCACTGGGACGTTTAATATACTAGAACAGTCTAATGCTGAGATGCGTAAGAATATTTCATTTGAACAACCATCCGAGTACAAGCCAGTGATGAACACAGACCCTCGATTCTTTAATGAAGATGCTTGAGCGTGGGTCAATGAAAATCCTATGATTGCCGCTATTAGTACGCCATTCAGCTTGAAAGACTTTATGTTGAAACTACCAAAGCACACGCATCCTCGATAAACAAATGAAAGATTGTTTAAGTGATGCGTAATGACAAGTCGTGGGCTCTTTTCAATGACGTGTATGTGAAGTTTCAAACTGCGAACCAGGACAAAGATGATTAGTTATGGCAACAATTTATGGAAAAGCGCTGTATATCTATGCCACGTTATTATGACCACGATGCTCCCACATTTCCATTCGGTTTGTTCTATGAATGTTTACATGAACCCAAACCTAAAACAGGGTCATCATACGAACCTGAACCAAAAGAAGATGAACAGCAGGCAGAAGCGGCATCCCCATCCCCTTAAATTGTATGTACACACTCATGCACAAAACACAAGAAGACCCCACAAAAAATAAAGTGTACCAGCCCTAACTTTTACATCCACGTTGTAGCAAAATAGAAAAAAGGCATGCATCTATGCACCATCGAAAACGTGTATCACCGGCAGAACAGATCCAATTTCCAAGCGAACACGAACATTTAAAACATGAAAAACAACCTACATCAGAATTTCGCATATCGGAAGAGCAATTTGACCGGATAACAGAATAAAAACACGCAAAAAGTCATTAACGAGACCTCATCGATTTGTCAGCTATTGTTCACTAGCAACATCAAGGCCTAGGAACGTTTTGCTTGTTACGGCATGAATCTATTGAAAACGTTCATGACGGGCATGACGTGCATGACGACACCGATGTTGAGTTATTCTGTAATTCTCAGAGAAATCAATGCCGCATTGCAGCGTGTTCATGCAAATACAACTTTGAAAGTTACCTCGATGACTATAGTCTCATCAACAACTCCATAATTTAATGTAAATTTCTCTACACTAATCACCACTAAGGAAGGTCGCACACCCGAAATTGCATTGGAGCCTTTGCGAGCGTATTACATTTGGCCTAATATCTGAACACGTCCATTTCATAGTCTTTGCACGATTAACATATTTGTGTATTCGACACAAATTGGTGCTGCATAGAATAATATTGAGTTTCGTGCGGGCGCGTACGACATGGAAGAGATTCGGTTGAGAATCACAATGATGACCGGCAAACGTTTGCACGCAAATATGATTTCCACATCCGATCTGTCATTTCAATCGAATTCCCATCATACGCTGTTAACCTCATACGGACGTCAATAAAAACAGTTCGGGTTGGTATGAAGACACTGACGAGAACGAACAATGTTTACGCATTATATATGATATCGCGACAGGTCGAAGGTAACAATTCTGTCTTTGTCAATGTTGTTCGTGAATTGTTTAAAGTGCTCTCGGCCTGACCTTCGCCTGCCCACCAGTCGCTAGATAAGCTGCAATAATGCGAGTCGTTGAGAGTATCACCAATTTTTGCTGTGGATTGGTTAACAAATATGGGGTTGCAAGTGTTTCAATCAATTCGAAATCTACGCAGACGATTAACGACCTGAACAAGAGTCCCTCACCAACCAAATATAAAAATACACGTACAGGGCACGTCTGTTTTTTTCTTTTTTCTGCCGCGTTTGACCTTCTTCAAAATCGAGAGAAAACTTGTGCAGGAGGAAAACAAAAATTACCCTGCCAGTACTCGCGTTGGATTTGTCAACAGTGGCATCAAAAGTTATTCAAAAGCGCAAAATAGTGCAGCGACTGAAATTCAATAGATGCAATTCTAGACAACGTTGACATTGGCACAGCGATTATCATATTCTCCGGATAAAGAGTTGCTATTGCGAAGTGTGCACACCCGTCTATGATGTTTCATAAGGACTCATTCAATCATGCAGACTATCTCCCATATAAAATAGCTATTGTTCATGATTTGTTGCAGCCGCACCTTGCTGCTCAAACCACAGTGGTCCGAATTTTAACTTGGATTTCTTCAGTATCGATAATAACTTCATAAAGACTCATTAAGGTTCCCGTATACGATTCCTTTCTGTCATACATTTGGATTTTGCAGAGATGTTCGCAAGGTCACTTCCGGGCCAAACAAAAAATCATGTTACAACAAAAAGGCACAGGCAACGATCCAGTTTTGTGTAATCTAGGTGCAGCCGCTTGCAAAGTTGAGTTGACAACATTAACATTATGAATGCCTACGCAATTACCTTCATAATAACGTTGCTTATTTAGCCTTGGAACCGCATGAATGTTGTCGTTTACGCGAACACTACATACACTCATGCAAAAGCAATATTCAGTGGCAGTGTACATTTCAGATATGCACAGAACATAGTGTCCGTGCACCAAAACACGTGTTTGTGCCGTTTAAAAATACTGATCAAGAAAATAAACAACAAACTGGAGCTATACAATTTGATCGGTTAGGAGTGACTGACGTTTCTTTGCAAAGAAACGGTCATCATGAACCATCCGAAGAAATTTTGCTAAACTTTGACGACATTCAGGTTGCACAAGCATATTACAATCTGTGATCGTACAATGACGGACACCAAACACTGACACAGGTTTGCAGATTTCACAGTAGGAATTTCCTACGTTGTACCAATTCATTATATTTCGTTGGAGTACATGCATTATTTTAAACAGTCTGTGATAGACACCTATTTGCATGCACGTGTAGGTGGACCCATTATTTCTAACAGTCCTGGCCTCGCCCTCCACATCCCATACAGATCCAGGTATGTAATCATATCCGATATATTCTCTGTTGTTGGAGGGTACAGGTGGTCCAGTGAGGATCTTTGTGGAAAATTCATAATTAGACCTGGTACATTTTCTAAATAATAATGTCCTATAACGAATTAAAGTCAAATGCGGGCTCACAATGAGGCTTACTCCGAAAAGAGACGTTAACTAGAATCGTCCCCTTGTCTTTGACTCAAACAGAAATTAATCAACATAACGTGTTTAAAGCAAGAACACTGCGGTAACATTACTATTATCCAAGTCTGTGGTGTTGCAAATGCAAAAGACAGGTGGAATATTTTTATTCCTCACTGTCATTCCAGCGGTGTTAGCGTCTGCGGCTTCAGCGGTTGCAAAAGCCGCTGCGTTAGAAGCAGTCGGACAGCGCTTGAAATGGTTTTGAAAAGGACGTTCGATAGGAAAGCTATGGTTTTGCTTCTCGTAAACGAATAAAATAAGGAAAAGGTTCTCGATTACCATGAACTACTCGCAGAATACCCCCCAGGCAGAAGTCTTCAACTACAAGATCCAACTGGTAGAAGGCCTCTCCGTTAACCAATTTTGATTTACTCGCGATGGTTATTATGCGGGATGAACTCGGAAAATATGGCTTTCAGGGGATGCATGAACACACAATGAAAACTGGTATTGCTAACCTGAATTTGAGAACCGGACCTGGAACACATTTAATCTCATACACAATAACACCAAACTATCTTTAATATTTGACTCGTACGGAATTGCATCACCACTTGACGAAGCTGATTTTCACCTGTGGAGGGCAGTCATCTACTACTGTTTTATTCAACTCTGCCGTTACAAACTCTGTTGGACGAGCCAATATGCGGTCATCATGTCATTGAAGCTTTGCATGCACTTGAGTGTACACAAACCACACAAACATTAATTGACTTTGCATTAAAGTGCGCTTAACATTATTCAAAATAACTAATAAATTTTACATTACTCCCCAACAAGACACGACGCAGATATAGCTAAGATTACAAGCCGGTATGTTGCTGACGTCGACCCGGGTGTGCTTGGGATTATTGAAGATAGAACTGAAAAATTAAAACGTCCAACGTTGACACTCAAGTTTCAGTTGTCTGCAAGAAGCTGTTTCAAACAATCTGGCTGTAATCAGTAAAGTCAGAGGAATCAGAGACTCTGGAACCTGGACAGTGTTTATTAAAGACTATGTTGGTAATGCTGATGTTATAACAAACCAACACGTCGATGAACAAATCAATCCAGACCACCACACGTAATAACTTCAGGAGGAGTAATCAAAGGAATATTAGTCAGTGAAGCACAGAAATACACGAAAGTCGCTCCCTTACAAAGTGTCCGAGTTGTTTTTACTTTTTCCAACAATGATTCTAATAACCCTTAACCTCGTATTTAAATCTGCATTCGTGTGGATCACACGTATACATTTGGAATGGATTTAGAGGCTGGTGGGCTACAATGGCAACATTAGTAAATGATTCCCGAATAACTAGATCGACACTGTCACTGCCGCGTGTCCTCAAAGTAGGTAATGTTCCAATACTATCCATATATTCAGTAATAGTATAATCGGTAAATAATGCTGAAATTCAGATGGAAAGAATCATCATCTATACGGTCTAGGGCTTCACCGTGTTTGGTGTTTGTGTTTAAGATTAGATTGATCGTTACATATAATTAATTGATTCTTACCGTGGTGATGAAATTGCGGAATTTGCCGAGAAGATGTTTGTGTCGGATCAGCTGACCAATAATGCTAAACTTGGTAGTGATTCTGTTATACTTTACAATAAATATCTGCTTAAAATGTATAATATTTGTTATAGGTCATATACAAATCAACCACATGGACCACTGTGGTGTGCCAAAATCAACAGGAAGGCAATTGGTTAGAGATGCGTAGGCGTGTTGCACCTGATCAAACTCGGCCTTTCTAGCAATTATATATTATTAATATAATAATCAAAATGGACCCTCGGTGTTACCGGCGTGAATAATTAATCGAAGCAGAGCAACAACTGCAAAATAAAAGCATTATGCTCATGAAATACAAACGTGTATGTCTTGTCGACGATGGAATTTGCCGAATTGCAGCGGCAAAAAAATATTGATCTGCGTGTAGCTACTAGTATAGTCACACCAACTGGAATTGTTGTTGGGGCAATATAGATAATAAACTGTTTTGAAAGCAGTGCTTGCAAAGTAATCTCACTGCGGCTACATTCACGCAAACGTGTCTATTCAGAACCTCTCGAGGCAGCAAAACACCGTCGCCGTATGATTAATAAACTCTATCCGATGCCTCTTGAAGATAAAATAATTATTATGGCCGAGTTTGAGATAGTATTGGTGCAAATGTAAAGCCACTGGCGACTAAGCGCACAGATACAGAACCTGGTCATTAGCAACCAAAACCGGCAAAAGTATTTAGAGCAAGTAAAAAAAATAAAACTTTAGTCCCATTTATATTGATCAGTTTGTAAGACAGATTTTGCTTTACAAAATCGCTTACTCAATGAACGATTGTAGTAACTGTATTCCCAAAACATAATTATTAAGCTAGCCGATATTACTACATAAAATATTTCACACTAGCATCCTTTTTTTCTTTTGTTTTTGTCTATAGCGCATTTCGCGTGTGCTCATCGGATAAAAATTATAGAATCATGGGCTATAGAAGGCGTTAACCTATGTCAATACCAAAACTCTGAAACACACATTATCACTCTACACTTACCTAATCTATATTAATGACGATTGTTTCACTAGCAAAACTGTGCAGAACAAGCTAAATGACTGAGCCCTACATATCTGTTACTCTTTGAATCCGTTCAGTTTCAAATAGGGAACCAAAGGTCAATACTAGAATAAGTGTAGTGACAAGGGGTTGAGTAAACTTTTAAACCTGCAGGTGCTACATTCGACAGAAACGCTTTTTATATAAGCTCTAAATTTCCCAAGTAATTCTCTCACGTCATGGCATTTTCAAAGTTAAAGTTTATTTATACGTACCAGCACGGAAAACATGAAAGTGAAAGCTGTCTAAAGTATCAAAATTCCAAAGTAGAAAAAGGGAATAATCACAAGATCCACAGTTTGTCTATGCTTGTACCCCAACAAACACCCCTCCTCCTGGCTATAAGACAAAATCCTTCTGATTACCCTCACAGCATCCCTCTATAAGCTTTGGTAGAAGGAATTCTGGGTACAATGAAGAATAATACTTATCTATGTTTGCTCTTCATCAGTCTAGGTAGATGAAGTCTATATTTATCCATTTTTAATAGGAAGGTAGTGAAATAGTTATATTCACAAATATGCACGTGCATACCTGAACAAGAACGATTATGGCAATCTTAAAATCGATAAGGATATCAGTCATTTTCTTTGGAAAGAAATTGAGAGAACTATTGTTCCTTATTCATTTGCCTAATTTTATCCCGACAAAGGTTCTAGTAGGTGCAATATCCATATACAATAACGATACCCATCACTCCCAAGGTTGACTCAGCGGACAGGGGCAAGTGTGTTTTGTTTTATTAATTAGAAATTGATCATATTTTGAAGAGCACCTTTGCCATTTGAAATAATAAATAGTACATGACGAAATTGGTTTCTATTATGAAATGTTCTTTATTCGTGGGTGGTCGAATTTCACTGTATATATTTATGCACGCCTCTTTAGTTACATTATATGTCCGAAGATTTACAGCTAATATAAAGAAGAACTGAAACTTAAAGTAATAAGTGCTGCGATTTTCGGAATTTCCATCCCCTACCGATACAATATGCAACCAGTATTCTACAAGAAAAGGTGATCTACCAACCATAGAGATATCAAGGGATGCTCGCATGAATTTTTCCTGGGGGCAGGGGGTGGCGGGAAGCAATAATCCTTTGGGCGGGGACGCGGATATCAGAGGACTATATCTTGTATACTGCATAGAGGAGTTTTTAAAAATCTGGTTGGGGACACCCACGGAGGTATCTGTTTATTTACCATTTAAGGTAAACATCTGGAGGCACTAATCATGTCACTACTTTCATGACACATTTGACGTACGCATCAAAACGCACGAGTCATCTTGCTGCTTTCATAACACATCTAATGTATTCATCTAGACGGATGAATCATCTTCCTTATGTCATATTACATTTAACGTGCGCATCAAAACGCACCAGTCATCTTGCTTATGTCATATCACATTTCATGTACGCATCAAGACCAACCATTGCATTCATTTTCTGTCTGTCATATTCAAAGAACCCTTCGATGGATCTTTCTCTTTGTTTGCGTATACCAACTGAACCAAGGCAAACACAGCTGTATACGTTTAGTAGTACATGCACATCTATAAATGTGAAGATTTCCATAGTTATATTTTATTTATGTTTAACTAAAATACATGCGACATGACGAACTCTTTCTTGTTATTATCAGTTCAATACATTTTCTCAAAAGCAAAAGAAAGTTAAAATATAGCTATTGTACGAGGGTTCAACACAACATTTGTACGCATCCTACCAGTATGCTTGCATCTATTGGGAAGGGGTTATTCTCTATTTCCCTATCATAACGCCTATGAATACATGCATGTAGTCAACGCTGAGAAAGTCCCACACACAATTTTGCCCTCTTAATGATTGTGGTGATGTAGGCTACACATTAAAACTGCCGCCTCTTAAACTGAAGATTTGCAGGGATCTACATAACTGTATACGGTTAGTGCTCAACAACTCATCCTAGTGCCTGTCGTTGGGCAAGCCTTTTTTTCAAACACAATTTGTACGTCACGGATAGTTGTTTAAAGTGTCGATATGAAGATATTTATATGGCTTGTAGGTCACGTTTTCATCAAGAGGTCTGTATGTATACTGAATTGGTGGGGCGTGTTAATTCCGAAAATTGCAGCTCCTATTAGTTCCATTTTCAGTTCTTCGTTATCCAAGATTTTAATTTTCAGATCTGTAGTTTCGATAAAGACGTGTACAGGAAGATATGCAATATGATATACCATTACGAACACTCCATTATAAACATCACTTCTCAATAACAACCACCTTAGTAAAATCTTGTTTATTAGATCAACGGGATAACTTGTTATCTGAAATGACCCCATTTCCCAACTAATATCCAATTAGTTTGTAGTTTGCTTCATCTATTAAATATGTATGGATAACGGTAGGCCAATAGATAAGGAGATCTACTGGTCTTCATCCTTTTGAAAAAAATACCATTGAAATCATTATCGACTTTATCGTCTTATTTTATTCTTTTTGTTCATATACACAGATGCATTTTTAATATACTGTATTATTACGACTCCTTTCCTATCAGTAATTTGAAGAACATATAAATGTATGGATATATGTCTATATGCATGAGCACATGTAATTATGCACACATGCACACGCACACGCACGTACGCACGCGTGATTGTATGTATTTATGCCTGTATATGCCAACTATAAAAGTGTATGTGTGTACATAAGTATGTGAGTCTCATTATTAAAATTTAGACTGTAACGAAACGGCGATACTCTTTGATCAAGCAGTCAAGAGCATCCTCCTTTGTATATTGGCACTTTTGCCGTTATACTGAAAGAGGCAACGTCCAATCTGACTTCACTATATTCCATATAACCTGAATTCCATTTACACTGATTGAGGTAGAATGATAATATTTATTATGATGTTAAGAAGGATGAGCATTTGGACAACGAATGTTTGGGATTATTATTGCAAACCGAGCAGAAAAAAAAGTGACAATATAAAATCGTATACGTAATCTCAGATTGTAGTAACTGTATGTCCCAACACCAATTATCGTATTTCCCAAAAAGTACACAGCTTAAGGCTAGCCGATATTACTAATAACATCTTTCACATTAGCGTCCTGTTTTGTTCTTTTGTCTACAGCTCATTCACTGGGTGTGCTGACCTTGTCAAGATAATAAAATCATGGGATATAAAAAGTGGTAACCTATGTTAATACCGAAAATATGAAACGCACATTATCACTCTACTATATTGTATTTACCTCTTGTATATTAATGACGACTGTTTCACCAGCAAATCCGTGCAGAAAAAGCTGAATAACAGAGCCCGACATGACTGTTTCCCTTTGAATCCCTTCAAATAAGGAACAAAATTCAGAACAACGGTAAGTTTAGTTTCAAGCTTCTGAGTAAGCCTTTAAACCTATACTTGCTAAAAGAAACGGCTTTTATTTATATGCTTTAAAAATTCCCAAGTAAATCTACTACATCATGGTATTTCCAAACCTAAATATGGGAGTTTATTTATATGTACTAGCAGTACAAATATGAAAGTGAAAGTTGTCTAACGTAGCAAAATTCCAAAGTAGAAAAGGGAATAATCACAAGATCCATAGTTTGTTTATGTCTGTACCCCGACACACACACACACACACACACACACAGCCTCCTCCCGGCTGTATAAAAACTTCCTTCTGATTACCCTCACATCATCCCACTAAATATGACCACAGTCCATCAATCTGATTAGATGGAATTCAGGGTACAAGGGAGAATCCATGTTATCTATGACTATCCTCCAAAAGTCTGGGTAGGTGAAATCCATATGTATCAATTCATTATAGAAAAATTGTATGTTCGCAAAAATGAATGCGCATACCTAAACAGGAACGTACAAACCAATCTAAAAATCAGTGATAATTTTGAAAAGAAAGTATCGACATTATTATTTCTTACGTGTTTGCCTAATTTTATCCCGACAAATGTTATAGTAGCTACAATATTCATGTACAGTTGTCCTATCCATCACTCCAAAGAATACTCAATGGAAAGGGCCAAGTGTGGGTTTTTGGTTTTAACTGGGAAGTGGTCTCATTGACCTTTGAAGTAATAAATGGGACTAGACGCACAAATCATCTTGCTACTATAATACCACACATAATGTACTCATCTCGACGCAAGAATGATCTATGCTTTGATAGCAAGTGTAACGTACACATCTAGACGCAAGATTGATCTATGCTTTTATAACACGTGTAACGTACTCATCTAGATGCAAGAATGATCTATGCTTTTATAACACGTGTAACGTACTCATCTAGACGCAAGAATGATCTATGCTTTTATAACACGTGTAATGTACACATCTAGACGCAAGAATCATCTATTCTTTTAAGACACATTTAATGTACACATCTAGACGCACAAATTAACCAGCTGCTTTCATAATAATTGAATGTACACGTCGAGATGCACGAGTCACCTAACTACTTATATAACACATTTTATGTGCATAACTAAACGAACAAGCCACCTTGCAGCTGTCATAAAACCGATAAGGACATTAGCTGCGTTCAATTTCTGTCCATCATATACATAGAACCCGTGGAGAATTATTGATCATGATCATTATGGATCTGTTTCTTTTTTGCATATACCAACTAAACCAAGGCAAATACAACAGTGTACGCTTAGTAGTAAATGCACATCTATAGAAATATGAAGATTTCCATCGTTATATTTTATTTATGTTTAGTTAAAATACATGCGACATGGCGAAATATCTCTTGTAATTATAAGTTCAATACATTTTCTCAACAGTAAAATTAAGGTAGAATATAGTTACTGTAAGATGGTTCAACAAAACATTTGTACATTCCTATCATTTCGCTTGCATCAATCGGAAATGGGTTCCCCTATCTTAACGCATATGAATACACGCATGCATGCAACGCTGACATGATCCCACACAGATCCTCGTGATAATTATGGTGACACAGACTACCTATTTTAATCTGCAGCATTATAAACTGAAGACTTGCAAGGGGAACATGAATGTATACTGTTAATTATCAAATATTCATCCTAGTGCCTGTCGTTCGACAAGCCCTTTTTACACAATTTGTACGTCTCGGATTGTAGATTAAAGTGTCAATATGATGATATCCCTGTGACGTGTAGGTCACGTTTTCTTCAACATCGCTGTATGTATACTGAATTAGTGGGGCATGTAAATTCCGAAAATTGCAGCTCCTATTAGTTTCATTTTCAGTTCTTCGTTATCAAAGCTTTAAATGTTCAGATCTGTAGTTTCGATAAAGACGTGTACAGGAAGATATGCAATATGATATACCATTACGAACACTCCATTATAAACATCACTCCTCAATAACAACCACCTTAGTAATATCCTATTTATTAGATCAACGGGATAACTTGTCCTCTGAAATGACCCCATTTCCCAACTAATATCCACTTAGTTTGTAGTTTGCTTCATCTGTTAAATATGTAGGGATAACGGTAGGCAAATAGATGAGGAAATCTGCTGGTCTTCATCCTTTTTGAAAAAAAAATACTATTAAATCATTAACGACTTTCTCATTTAATTTTATATCTTTTTGTCCATATAAACAGATGCATTTTTTATATAAGATTACGACTGTTTAACTATCAAGAATTGACAAAAATGTACGTGTATTGATATATGACTATATGCATGAGTACATGTAGGTATGCAAGCATGCACGCTCACAAGCACGCACATCCGCATGTATGCAAGTATTTGTGCCTGTATACCCCTACTATGAAAGTGTATGTATGTTTGTGAGCCATATTATTAAATTGTATACTATGATTAAACGGCGACACTCTTTGATTAAGCAGTAAAGAGCATCCTCCTTTGTATATCGGTACTTTTGCCGTTATACTGAAAAAGGCAACGTCCATACTGACGTCACTATGCTCCATGTAACCTGAATTCCATTTACACTGATTGAGGTAGAATGATAATATTTAGTATGATGTTAAGAAGGACGAGAATTGGACAACGAATGTTTGGGATTCTTACTGCAAACCCCAGGAGTAAAAAAGAGTGATAATATAAAATCGTATACGTAATCACAGATTGTAGTAACTGTTATGTCCCAAACACAAATTATCATATCTCCCAAAACGTACATAGCTTTACATTAGTCGATATTACTAATAACATCTTTCACCTTACCGTCCTGTTTTTCATAGTCTATAGTGCATTCACTCGCGTGTGTGGATCGGGTTAAGATAATACAATCATGAGTTTAGAAAATGACAGCGCCCGACATGACCGTTTCCCTTTGACTCCGTTCAGTTTCAAATAGGGAAAAAAAGTTCAAAAATACAGTAAGTTTGGTGTCAATATTCGTAGTAAGAGTTTAAACCAGTACTTCCTAACAGAAACGCTTTTATATATATGTATGCTTGAAACTTCCCAAGTATTTATATTACGTCATGGTATTTCCAAAACTAAATATGGAGTTTATTTATACCTACCAGCACTGAAAATGTGAAAGTGAAAGTTGTCTGAAGTATCAAAATTCCGGAGTATAAAAGGAAATAATCAAAATATCCACACTTTGTTTATGCTTCTACCCCTTCCCCCCTCCCCCCCCCATATCTTATTCACAGAACTCGTGGAGAACTATTGATCATCACGGATCTGTCTCTCTTTTTACATATACCGACTGAACCAAGGCGAATACAGCCGTGCATGTTTAGTAGTACGTACAAATCTATAGAAATGTGAAGATTTCCATCGGTGTATTTTATTTATGTTTAATTAAAATACATGCAACATAACGAAATTTCTCTTGCTATTATCAGTTCAGTACACTTTCTCAAAAGTAAAATTGAGGTAAAAATGTAGCTACTGTACGAGGGTTCAACTCAACATTTGTACATTCCTACCATTACGCTTGCATCTATCGCGAAGCGGTTATTCTCTGTTATCCTATCATAACGCCTATGAATACAAGCATGGATACAATGCTGAGAGAATGCCACACAAATCCCGGTGATAATTTTGGTGACGCAGACTATAGATTTTAATCTGCAGCATTATAAACTGAAGACTTACGCGGGGTTGGGGGGGGGGGTTGCATGAATGTATACTGTTAATAATTTAATAATCAACAACTCACCCTAGTGCCTGTCGCACGACAACCCCTTTTTACACAGTTTATACGTCTCGGATTGTAGCTTAAAGTGTCAATATGCAGACATCTCTATGGCCTGTTGGTCACGTTTTCTTCAAGAGCTCTGTATGTATACTGAATTAGTGGGGCATGTAAATTCAGAAAATTGCAGCTCCTATTAGTTTCAGTTTCAGTTCTTCGTTATCAAAACATTAAATTTTCAGATCGATAGTTTCGATAAAGACGTGTACATTTACGCTCTAAAATATACCATTACGGTCACTCCATAATAAACACCACTCCTCAATAACAACTTACCTTCGTAAAATACTATTTATTAGATCAACGGGCTAACATGTCCTCTGAAATGATATTTATTATGATGTTAAGGAGAACGAGTTTGTGAAATCGAATGTTTTGGACTATATTTGGAAACCTCGGCAGAAGTGTGAGATTTTAAATTATAACGCAATAAAAGATTGAAGTGACTGTATTTTCCAACAACTAATTACTGTATTTCCCCCAAATTACATAGCTTTACGCTAGCTGATATTACTACAAAACCCTTTCACACTATCATCATTTTTATATTCCTATATAGCATTCACTCGCGTGTATCCACCATGTAAAAATAATAAGATCATGGGGTAAAGAAGAAGTTAACCTATGTCAATACCAAAAATCTGAAACGCATATATGTACCTATTAATGCATGTGTGTGCCTTCCAGTGCCGCATTAAGGCCATTCAGTGTTTTATAACTGAAAATATTATGGTGCCCCCGCCCCTATAAAATGTGAAATTTAAAATAAAACTGTTAAAAGCTTAGATAAAGAAACTAATAAAAATACTCGTACATGCAGATAGAAATGGTTATATCTAATTCATTCAATTTTATGATCAATAGTTAATTTGAATTTTTTTCTGGCGCCCCTGTTGGGCTGGTGACCCAAGCACATGCTTAGTGTGCTTAATGGGTAATCCGGCCTTGGCGCTTTCTATAAAATTGTACTTTCTTTTGTATGTATGTATGTATGTATGTATGTATGTATGTATGTATGTATGTTTCTGAATCACACTATTAGGCTTTGATCGTAACAAAACGGTGATAAATCTTGAAGTAGTCTTTATTTTATTGGCAGTTTTGCTGATTTACTGAGAAAAAGGAACGTACATATTTACGTCACTATTTTATATGTAATATGAACTAGATCTACACTGATTGGAGGAGAATGACAATATTTGGTATAATGTTAATGAGGATGGGTGTATAATAACGAAGAATTGGGATTCTAATTGTAACCCTCAGCGGACGAAAGACTGACTGTCAAAGTAACATTTTCGTAGATAACATAAACTCACCGGAGGTACCCCAAACTCCATTAACACAGAATGATGGAGGGTGTTCATAAATAATATAGATCTACCCACGTATCCCAAACTCCATCTACCCAGATGTTATGGACTGTCATCACAGATGATAAGGCTCCACAATTGTATATTGAACTCCAACTGATCAGATTGATGGATGTTGATCACAGATGATACGGTTCCCCCCTTGTTTCCTGAACTTCATCTGCCCAGACTGATGGATGGTGATTATATTTAATCTGACTTAACTTGCAAAACGCGTTTATCCATACATACATCCGTATGTACGTATATACATAAATTCATGCAATCATGTCTGCGTTCATTCGTATGTGAATGCATGCTGGAACATGAATGGACACCTACATCCATATATTCATATATTGATATATACACACATTTATGAGCTTATTCATTCTTGATGAGAAAGAAGTCAAAAATATTAGTGCCAAACATTTACATGTGCATATCTGAAGAAAGACCCTCTGATAAACCAAATTGCCACATTATTATTCCTCATCTATTTGCCTTATTTTCTCGCGAGAAAACTTAGAGTGGGCCCAAAATCCATATACAACAATTTAATTATACCACCCACAGTGTAAAACTACCAATGCAACCGAGAACGAGCTTTTTTATGGGTGATCTTAATTGGGACGTGATCTTATTTCAAAAGACAAGTTTGCCTTTTGATAAAGTAATAGGACTTGAATAAGAGGGCTAATATTGGGGAGTAACGTTGATTTGGTGGTGGTGATAATGGTGTAATTAACTGCATATCTTCATGTACGTGTCTTTAGCGAAACTAAAGTTCCTCATATATTCTGCTTAAGTAACAGAGAATTGAAAATGAGACTGAGCTGCAATTTTCGGAATTTCCATGCCCTTCTAAGGCAGTACTCTGTCGGAAAAGTTAATCCTAAACTCATGAATTTATGCATAGAGACGCAGGTATTGTGTATAAAGGGCTTGTCGAACAACAGACAAATGAAGTTGCTGCCACTTAGCAATATACATGTTAAGTAGGCACCTGCAATGCTACAGTTTAGCAGTCTGCAGTTTAAAATAATTAGTCTACAACATCACAATTATCAAGCGTTGAAAATGTATGTGCGAGTTTGTCTCAGGGTTAAACAATGCATGTATTCACGTGTGTTAGGGAAGGTGAAAGAGGATGGCCTCTTCCTCATAGAACCAAGCATATTGGTGTGTGTGTGTGTGTGTGTGTGTGTGTGTGTGTGTGTGTGTGATTTGGATTTTTAACGAAGCCTTAACAATTTTTCTGTCATATCACCTGTTTTTGACGTTACTATGTCCCAGTTGCCGAGAGAAAGCACCTTTCATAGACCTCATGACAACAACATTGGTTTATACTGATCATCATCGACAAAAACAAAATTGTCAAAAATCCTATTGTGTGAATAGATAAAAGACGCATGCCACGAAAACTCCATTTCACTAATTCTCTTTTCTCCAATCATTCATTAAGTCCTCATTAAATACCTTAATGACTACACTGACGAGGCAAATCAAATCAAGGTGAGTACTACTGATCATACCTAGGATGTATGCCAATAGCTGTGATGCGAACCACCTCGGCATTTTAGGAAACAAGGACTGACCGAAAAGTTACGAATGCATCAAACTATTTTTTATTTGTGACTTCTCAGTCATTCCTTCAGTTAAACTTAACGTAAAATAGCCAAGGTAGTCGGAATAGTTCTTTTTTTTCATGGTATTTTGTTTCCGGAGGTGTGGGCAGTTGCCGAGAACTTTCTGGCGAATAAAATGGATTATATTTCTGCAAATTACTGAGCCAACAAACAAACGAGGCATACATTTGTCTCGCATAAATAGCTGAGTTTATTTTGAATTTGGCTAAATGCATTAGTAGCACTGTTTAGAATGATGTACTGCGCTATAAAATTTCACGTGCAGCTATTGACAATGATTTTCAAGGCTGACTCTTTGTTATGTAAGATTTGTGCATATTTGCAAGAAAAAGATTATTTTCGCGTATATATATATATATATATATATATATATATATATATATATATATATATATATATATATATATATATGAAGACAAAACAGATCACAGAAAAAGGAAGCTAATAAAGTGACAAGAATAAATCGCTCGTTCATTACTATCTCTATTTCGGTTTTGGTATGATAAAGACCATTTCACAAATCTAATATTTCTTCTGTGAATTATCATCAATTTTATGTATATTGTTTAGTATCTTTCTTTAGTGTTCCGCAGGTAGTTATGTTATTATGGGATTAATGATGGAAGTATTTTAGGCTAGTGTTTTACTTCAAAACAAGATTTTGATCTATAATTTCTGCAGTATGTACATGCATTTTGAAATATATTGTATAGTTGTTTTAATGTCAAAACAGTGAAGAGTTACTATATTTTAATCATATGTGAACGGTGATGGGGTAGCTGAATATCTTTCAGAAATATTTACATGGATTTTCGTTTTCTCTTTATCCTGTGCCAATGCTATTAACAACTGCATTGCTGCATCGATAAAAAGCCGTTCTAAAATTTTACAATATTTTTAGGACATCAACCTTTTCAGAATTTATCTTGTGTGTATATTGCTTGTAATTGTGTATCTGTTTTAAATTAATGACTGTTTTCATTCGATAATAAAGATAATTATTTTTCAGTAATAAATTTTCTTGAGCAGATCGATACACTGAAAAGTTCTTGGGGAAGGGTACTGCGAAAACATCGTTGAGTGGTCGTGTCCGAAAGACTTCAGAGTGTAACATTGCTACGAAACGATTTTAATCATTCTGAGTTTACTAGCAAGGAATTTTTCCCTTACTTTCTTCATTTCGGCATTCAACGTGCATTTCTGTATGGCTTGCATTCATGAATGCTCTATTTTGCAAACATTATTACGATTGTGATGAGAGTTACAGCCCCTACCTAAACGAATTTATTACCGTATTTTATTAATTGTTTTCTTTTATACGGTGTACCGCTTTTAGTAGAGTCTGACAAGTTCACTACAATGTATGACTGACATAATATCGAATAGCTATAGGTCATGTAAGTTCAAGCACTAACTATTTGCATGATTCATGTAGAACACTAATTCAGAAAATATTTAATACCTGTAGCCTACTTTCTGTCGTCCGGAACTAGTTTTTAGGCACTTTCTGATGGCGCCACCTCATTGATCACATAAATGTAAACTAGAGAGTCTACAGTCTCGACACATTTTAGTCCTGAGAGAGAGAGAGAGAGAGAGAGAGAGAGAGAGAGAGAGAGAGAGAAGAAGAAGAAGAAGAAGAAGAAGAAGAAAAAGAAAAAGAAAAGAACAATGAAATAGTCCTATATGGAAATACGGGTTTGAATAACATGCATAAGGGCAAACATATTTCCTAAATGGAAAAAAGAAAGTTCGAAAACTTATTTCGCCACTGTGGCGACGATATCATTTTCTGCCACTAATATATTTCACTGTCTCATTATGAAATATATAATAAATAATGGATGTTTCTGTTCAAACATTTCCATGCAGATAACGATAGGTTTGGGAAAGAACGGTATGAATATTTACAAAGATTTAGTATCTTGTCATTTTATTTCTTTAGCTAGTATGAGCAATATCATCATGTCCATAAAAGTAGTAACAAAAAGAGTACTATAGGATATTAAGAACATTAATAGAATAAACAGTTAATAAGCTAATATAATTATTCCTGGGCTTCAGGACTAGTTTAATAGAGCTTGCAGTTCTGATGGCGACAATAATTAGGATGTGTACATTTTTCCAAGAGGAAAAGGATTTGTACGTCGTAAATAGAAAACAAATACAGAGAATAGTATACAGGCTAATGGAAGTTCTAATCACAAAGTTCGGTCATGAAATAAGTTACAACACAAGTAATTTTATGGTAGGATAACATATTTAACACTGCATGTAGATTGATATCAGTCAATAATGGGACAATCATACATAGAGCAACGAAAATGAGTGCAAGACAAAAAATGTCTGTTTTACCCTTCTAAGTGTAGTGATAAATGTTTCTTTTTTACCGTGCATTCTTAATAAGCCTACCAAGAGACCTTCCGTAGAGGATTTCCAGATGTATTATTAACAGACGTAAAATTTGGCTCCAGATATGCCTGGCTAAAGTAGATAACATTAGTAAAATTTAAAATGAATTTATATCAAATTATAGACAAATTTTCAACACCAGTTAGGACGTCAGGAAAAGAAAGATACAGTCAGGAAGACATTTAGTTGTGTTTGATAGAGGCAAGTATTATTATTTTGGAATAAAGTGTTGTCTCGACTTATGTCGTCTTAGAAAAAGAAACGAAAACAAAAAGGTCTTTACAAATTAATTTTGCGGGAAATGCCATTTTATCACTGAAATAAATTGCACGAATATCATAGGACTATTCAATCAAGAACTTAATACATAATGCCTGAGGCGGGTTATGTTGTGAAATTCAAAGTTTCAGATACTACCACGAACAACTAAAACTTCCGTAGGTTAGATATTCTGATTTGTATCAAGGAAAACATGAAGCCTACAAATATTTGCCAACAATGATATTAAAAATTATGGGGAATACCTCATCACATAATGTTTATCAATAAACACATGAAACTAATACACTAAAACTGTGTACGTGTAGTGTACAGAGGAAGATAGGTATCACAATGTTCTCTAAGAATTTGTAACAGTTTGCAGAAACTGTGAAAACAAAACTTAGAATGACCCAGCTGGAGTAATAATAATGAAAGAAGATCGTGCGTGTACATTTCACAAACAAATGTCACATCTGTGTAAAGGAAAACAAACAACAACTTAAAAATTAAGAAATCTCCGCAATTACAGTCGTTTTGCATACAATGAGTGTAATTTGAATTAGTGATATTCACCCAACATATATACCACTCTTTATTTATAATGTGCCAGGGTGTGATTCTAAGCTCTTTATCAAGTTGTTGGTGAAAAAATTTCCTGATCAAGAAGTGATATTAAAACTAAATAATGATAAAACATTTCACCTCGTTTCGTACGAATATTATCGTCGATAGATTTAAAGAGGATGGCACAGAAGTCATTATAAAGAGGACATATAGATTCCTACATAGTTTTCGTTTCATGGAACAATTATTAAAACAACTTTCTGATAATTTCAATGATAATGATGCTAAATTCACTGAAACCTTTAAGCAGCTTAAGTAATGGAAAACAAATATTTCAGAAAATATATTTACCCATACGAGTACACGGATTGGTTTTAAAAGCTGCAAAAGATCAAATGACTTCCAATCAATAAATTTTATTTCGATCTCTGAGAAATAAATACAACAAGCGAGGATGACCAGCACGTTAAAGATGCCTGAAACATTTTATATTGAAAACTCTTTGTGCTCTGCATTACTTCAGTGTGAAGGTGTTTTAATATTGTTTGCCATTTTGCTGAGTTTTGGAATGTTTGTCGAAAATCAAATGTGATATGTCAGTGATGAAGGTATAATGAGAGATGATGGAGAAAAAGGTAGGTCAAAATTATTCCCTATGTACCTAGATACTAACAACCTTACCTGGTGGCTAATGAGCTAATTCACGACTTTCAAGAATTTTTTGTGGACATCGAGGCAATAAATCAAAGTCATAAGAGGCAATATGAAAGATGAGGCAAGTTTTGGTATTATCTTAGAAGAACATTAAGTGACCACAAGACGATTGCACGACGTTTTCAAAGACCACCCATTAGGACCTGATAAATTAGCGGCAGAGGAATTTGATTTCTTACTATTGCAGAACAATCTGACAGAGGCGAAAAGGCATACGAAACCTTTAATAGCTAACTTAGTTGCTATACTATGAAGAAACATGGACAAGTTCATATCATGATTAGAATTCCATCATGAGACAAAAATCTACCCATGACTATGTAAAAGGTTTCTATAAGCTCCTGAATGATTCTGAGCTCGTGTAAATAGACGGACAATCTACAAAATAGAAGCTGGCTTTGAATATCCGCTTATGAAAGAATATTTGCAAATTCGAAACGGTTTTGTCATAGGCAAGGAGAAACATCATAAAATATACTTGGTGTTAGTCTGTTTAAGAACAAATTAAATCTAATTAACCAAACGCATATAGGGTTACTACTCTGTGGTTGAACTCTTGTTAACCGACTTTTACTACAATAGTCTAAAATCTCTATATGGCAATAATATAAGATTATTAAAGTTCATTATGTATCCATATAGCGAAAGAAAACATCGATCTTGATATCCAATTGATGGCACAAATGGCAATGAAATGCGTGATGAAATAAATCTTAAAGAGCTCTTTAACCAAACTGAAAAACACCGAGAGATGAATTTCATTAGATCGTACCATCATGAGACACAAAACATGATAAACAAGGTTGCATTAAATCGTCATGATTATGCAAGATTTTACCAGATAAACACTTTTATGTATTATGTGACCTTGTAATCAAAGCTTTATTCCACCCTCATTAAAGTGTATTTCTTTTGTTTTGTTTAAACTTTTCTTTTCAACTATTTTTTTTTTTTATAATTGCTATTACGACATTGTGTTTATTCTTGGTGTTTAAGGCTGCTAAAACCTAATATTATCAGATAGATTCTTTATGACTGAGTCAAATTTCTGTACTATCACCCACATGTATATTCCGCAATATCTTACATTGATATAGAGAATGTTATTCCTTTATGCTCCTTTCCACGTATCAGAGCAACAGATACGTGCTTTTACTGGCTAAACACTCAGTGCAAGAACAAAACGAGCCTAAAACACTGTCAACGTTATCACTTAAGAGCATTTAGATGACATATTTTAGTTATTTCCTTCTCTTCGTTGTCCTTAAATGTTTAAATACGCAATAATAACAATTATTACACATTAATTTTTATTACAACATTGGTTAAATGGGAAATTACAAAGTAAATATTATAAATCTTTAGGCATTTTTTGTGCAATTTGATTATAAAACTTGATGTGTTCATATGTTATCAGGCAAGCATTCAACGCAGATGGAGGTAACTCCAGCTTAAATGATAATAATTAAAGAAATGATCTAATACCACTTGCTGTCATTTAATCTTCTTTTAGCTTTGTAATTAACTGAAATAATAAAAAGGTAGAAATGTATTCTTCAGATGTGATACTGATAGGGTGATCAAAAGATCATATTTCATCTAACCTTACATTGACAGAAATCTCATGTTCTCCATATTTGTTTTTGTCCATCTTTCCTTCTCTTTGTCTTTTAAAGGCTTGCAACTTAAATCTGATTGTGTGTCATTCCTTATACTTATTTCATGTTTTGTTCGTATTCTTCAATATGAGGCCAAAACATCTATTGCTGTTCGCTTCTTGTTTCTTTGTTCTTCTATGTTAAATCCAGTCATAATTTTCATGTAGTTTAAATTGTATGAAAATGGAAGATGATGAAGAAAATTCTGTTTAATCGCTTCTACTTCTATCTCCCTCTTTCTTTCTTTCTCTCACGGATGTACACAGGTTTTCGAATTTCAGATAGAAAATATATTGTTGCTATCTTATATTTAACTTATTTTAGTATCAAGAAGAAACTGAACATTCTTCTTTTTCTTCTTCTTCTGCTTCTTCTTCTTCTTCTTCTTCTTCTTCTTCTTCTTCTTATTATTATTATTATTATGTTCCGTTTTCCTGAACATGTTGAAAATTAAGTGATGTTCTTGGAAAATATAGCATGCAGAATCACTTCCACAAAAGTAGCTTGATTTTGTAATGAAATTACTTGCGTGAATTTTTGTGAGGAATAAAAGACCTTAAAGTAACGGAACGTGATAATGGTAATAATATCAGAAACTATAGGACTAAGTGATTTTCTTAAGAAGCAAATATTGTGATTATTTTGAGTTTTTGTCATTTAATAATATATAACTTCCTTATCTGGATTGAACATATGTTGATTTTTTTTGTTTGCTTGTTTTTTGTTTTGTTTTGTTTTTTGGAGTTTTTTTTCTTTGTTTGTTTGTTTTTTGGGTTTTTTTTGTTTTTTTTTTTTTTTTTTGAAGTTTGTTTTTCCATTACACTGTCAAAAACATTTTCAACAGAATCTATAGCACTGTAATACATTATATCATTACTACGGAATGTTTAACAAACACAATTGCTTTATCTTCCTTCAGAAATGTTGAATAACATGAACATAATCAAAGTAAAATATCTCCATGTAAAAAGAAACTGCAACACTTCCATCTCACTTTATTTTACGATATTAGTCTCAAATGGAACCGTCCACCATGACATTGACCCCCTCTCCTGATCTCGCCGTCGTGAGAGCCTTCAATACGTCCTTCAGGGAGAAAATCTGCGACGCAAGGGTTCTCAGATTTATTCTTCCAGATGCAACCATTTCTGTGGCCCGTCGCCATCTAGAAGAAAAGTGTCATGTAAAAATGTGCAAATCAAAATTTAATTTTTAAATTTCGAATTGTCATACATGTGCAGACCTTTGCCGCGATTGACACCAATTGTACTTGCTCGAAGCTTTAAATGGTCCTTATGCATCAGTAGACTTTATGCAATGATATTTTCAATAGTTTACATTAGGTGAGAAAGCTTATTTTGTTTCATCAACCTTAGAAATGAATTTATTAACTGAAGAACAACCGACTTCCAAAACACAAGACGGTTTAAGTAATGAACACAGATAAACTCCAAGTGGATTCAGATAGATTTCATCTAGATATAAATATGGGTAAAAAGAAAGAAAATGGTAAGTAAAGAACGTGCTACACGTGCATGTGCAACAAGAATAAAAGGGAACGATTGTATTTCTGTGTTTCGTCAACTAAGCAAAACTAGTGCCTTGAACTGAATAAGAATAATAACAATATCTGCCAAACCTTCATGGGAAGTAAGAGATGGAGTTGAGAATAGTTTATACACGATCAAAACAGCATAAATACAACTTAGAAATGGGACTTTTATTGGTAACTAAATTTGAAATGAAATTAAATTTTATCGGTTCTATGTGGTCCTCAGAATGTACGGTATGCTCATGTATTGACAGACCAGCCAGGTTAACTAGATACTCGCTCCCCCCTCCCCCCCCCCCTTTAAAAAACAAAACTAAAAATATAAAATGGGTACATGATTATAATTCAGACGTTTGTACATTCTTTTCGGAATGATAGTAGTAGTAGTAGTAGTAGTAGTAGTAGCAACATCATCATCAGCAGCAGTAGTAGTAGCAGTAAACCAACCTTACATGCAGGGAATAGGCCTATATCTTCTTAACAAAATAATTAATTAGTAGTTGAGCATGGATAGATTTGGAAACTAGACCTAATACGTACGTGTTGGCATATCTAAAAGATCCCACTTCTTCCAGCTCTTTGGTAAGCAGAGTAATCACGGGAAACGAGATTCTCTCTGGTCCTTGACCAACAATGCCGAAAACTCCACCTTTTTTGGTTGCCTACACATTTGAATACATTATCGTGAAGTTCTACATGTCATTACAATGTAAAATTTAATATTCAGGAAGAAATAGAACGCAGACAATTATATTTTTAGCACTGTCTAGCTTGTAAAACATTATCTATCTATCTATCTATCTATCTATCTATCTATCTATCTATCTATCAAACAATTCCCGGACAAATAAATTAATATAGAAGTAATGAGTTTATGAACTGAATCCAATACTTTCTTGATATTTCAATAGTTTTCTGGCTGTCATTATTTAAACTGTGGCTCCTTATTTATAGAATACTTACTGCAATTCCGAGATCCACAGAAAACTGAGCCCCACTGCATTCAATAGTCCGATCTGGAGCAGAACCCAATGTATTGATTACTTTAGTAACAACAGTGCTGACCTCGTCTTCGGGAAGAATTCGAAACCTGTGCTTTGCACCCATCTCTTTAACCATAGTCAAACGTGCTTCATTGATATTTGTGAATAATAATAATAATAATAATAATAATAATTATTATTATTATTATTATTATTATTATTATTATTATTATTATTATTATTATTATTATTAGCAATGGGATAGTGTTTTGCACTTATTGGGAAAACTTAATATTGATTACAAAATGTATATATTCTCTTAGGAATGATTACTTTATGTTATGTAACACGTAAGAATGTAGAGACTGGATTTATAGTATCAAACCAAATCTTTAAATCGTTCTTATGTGCCTGTAAGAGTAGTTTAGTTTCCGTATCTGGGTATTGATCCCTCTGTTCGATGAGGTGATAAGTTAATACTTTCATTGTAGAAAATAAACAGATACATAATTCTATTTTCAATCTTGAAATTTCAAATAACTTTCGATTTCATGATAAGTATTTGTTTCTATAATTTAAACATCTCAGTGACTTCATACTTTTTAAGAAGTTCTCTAAATTTTAGCAGCTTTAGCGGAAAAGATCTGGTCTTGTAATTCTTCGAATCTGGTTCTTTCCCTTAAGGAAAATTGGATAATGGTGTACTACTGCACGAAAACCTAATTGGAA
>JAECUM010002647.1:30000-96340 GCA_016617855.1 Megalonaias nervosa
TACAATATCTAGAATGTACCATGTCCTGAAAACTCATATATAGCTTCAGTGATCTTAACTATGAATTTTTATTAATGAATGGATTCTAACTTTAATATCGCGTTGCTTACACAATACAAATATCATAGAACAAGATATGCATACCTTCTTCTAAATGTGTCACTCCATTCCCAATTTTCTTAACGATTCCACTGCACTCATGAGTCCAAGGTTGACGGACGACTTGCTCATTTCCGGTTCGGCCATGTTGCCAGAAACTTATATCCTTCCGCATATTTCCACTCTTTGTACTGCTATTTGAACATCTGGAAATCATTTTAAAAAATGATTAATATAGCAGATTAACTGTAATATTGTTACAATCAGATCCATAAACATGTGTTCCATATAAGTCTTTGCAAGAAACATTTTTTTAGCATTTTGTGTAAATAGCAAGTTCGTGAGTATGAGAGTATATTTTTATCTATTCTTGCTGCATAATGCAAGAAAGTGATAAGAATTATTCAAAATCCCACTTTCGCACTAAACATTGACTAAAGCAAAGAAAATTAAAACAAAAGGTGTGTAAGTGTTTAGGGAATCGGTTAGTGGGGGAGGATATGTTTTTGTCATAAAACGTAACATTTTGAAACATTCAATCTTCTATGTACATGAACGGAAACAAAATTACTTCTTACAAATTCTCGTGAAAGACCACATTATGTTGAGTATTCATAACATGTAGAACGGACGTACGTTTATTTTTACATCACCGGACTGATTCAAAAGGCGAAAAAGTAGAAATGTTGCAAACTCCCATTTATTAAGACAAAATATTTTGACTTTTTTGTTGATGCTGTTGTTTGTTGTTGTTGTTGTTGTTGTTGTTGTTGGAGGCATGATTAGGGATATATGCAAATTGTTACTTGTAGGCTCGTACAAATGTAACAGAAGAAAAGAGTGAAGTTAACAAGCTTTGTATATTTATCAAAACAATTTATTTCCCTAGAAAACAATGTAAAAATAGGAAAATAGGACTTACGGTTTGAAAATATAATCCAAAATTTAATCCTAAGAATGAAAAATACAAGTCCTATCACTAAATAGTTCTATTAGAATCTAGATTCGAATCTCGACGACAAACAAATATGGAAGGTGATGGCGTCAGATGTGGTCCTTGTACAAAATAACAATTCCTCAATTGAATCACAGTTTATGTTTCCGAATAATTCCAGAATAAATTTCCACCGAATTTCTTTCTCCCAGAAGTTATAAAACAGTACACTCGTTTGGTATTCTAGAGAACAAATTATTTAAATTCCAAACACAAATGAATTTCAAAAACAATCTGGTAATCTATCCGGCCTTCTAGGTATCAGGAATACAACTGACTGACGAGCGCTCAGAAAGGGTTATATACTCAACCGAATTATCATCCCGTTCTCGCGAGACAGACTACGTGATCTAATAACACTTGAAATACGTAATAAGATATTTGCCAATTTGCACGTAGCTCTATCTAAGAACTAGACTATCACTCTAAAACAATTATAAAAATAAAACATTGTTTATCCAGATTAACACGTTGGTCGAAAAGGACCTTGAAAACAGCCAATCGTATTCGCGTAGCGATTTCACTACCGCGGACCAAGGTAAACTAAAAATATTACTAATGTAATACGTTTTACGCCTTAGATAAACAGAATTACTGAAAAAGAATTTTGAATCCCTACAATAATCATTACAATAAAATGTAATGAAGCAAAAACAAAATAAAAAAGAATTTTAAAACTAACACACAAGCAATTTCATTACATATACGTAACAATACCGATAATAAGTATCATAACTGCAACAAATTCATTGTCTGATGTTGCACCATCGTTTATCCGCCCTGACGGTATCGATGATATATTTATACACGCATATGTCGCAGCGTAAGTTATTTCTGTGTGCTCAAGCAATCTTTTACTGGTACATGTAGATATTTTTTTCGCGATAATATTGAGTATACCAGCAAACCGACAACAACAGAGACACTGATTCCAGCTACGGGTGGTATCACGTGCGTCGCTGATAATGTGCTGATTAACGTCGTTGTTCCAGGGACCTGCGAGGAAACCGCGTGTACGTCATTGTCGATGACGATGATTCGTCTGCGATATTTTGTTTTGGTTTGTCATATGCTCGTCGATGATTTCTTCCAGCGATGCCTTCCACCCGCATGCTTAATTATACCGAAAAGATTGTGTGAGATTCATTATGGTATATACTAAATTACCAACTGAGGTGTTTTGGCGACGAATTCCAGACACCACCAGTACGTCGCTATTGATAAGCTTTTGTGTTCTGGATCCAGTATGAATGTTTCCTCGGTATTTTGATTTAACACGATTGACACGGTTCCGAAAAATCTATTGGTGGGATGACACCCTGAATATCTTGCATATACCTCAAATTTAACGTCGCTAATTTTATCTATTATGTTAGTTCTATCCTTTGTTGGTGGTGGTTGAACTTCGGGTGGTGGCTGAAGTGGTGATGGAGTTGGTTGAAGAAAGCCTTCAATATCAGTTGGTAATATCTGAAGAGTTTTTTCTTTGTGTTGCCTCAGTCGCTGTAACATTTGTTTTTGTTGGTTCGACAATTGGTTTAAATAATATCTATGTACCCTCTGTAAATTCCACGTGAACTTCCTGGCGTTGTTGCAGCTGTTGTTTTACAGAATCACGAACTGGAAGATACTTTTTAATTGCATGTAGTCGTTGTAGAGCTAATTTTGCTCTATGAGATTCCATGGTAAGCGCAGAATCACTCATTATTATTATTATTACAACAACGATTTAATTACAGATCATTAAGTGAGCAGATATACAAGTTTTGTACTGTATTACAGTAACATAACGTATTTTTTCCAACTATAATTAATTTACTGATCTCAATTATACTCAAAATTTAGACATTGCCCTGGTCACGTGTTTGCGCTAAAAATAACTACCCGCTAATAATAAAACGAGGGGTTTCCTACAACAATGTCACGTGGTTCAATGCGTTAACTCGCTGGGATTTACACAGCCAAAAATCGAGTATTGTACACTCATTAGAGAAATACACCCGCTACATTAAATATAAATACTTTATAAATAAACTATACGATCTAAATGCGTGTGCACGTTTGATTTATGTCTCTCTGTTCAGTAAACCCTATGATCATATAAATTATTTTATCGTATATTCTTAACTGAGACCGTGGCCGAAGTGGTTAAGGCGTACAGATAAACTTTCGATTTAATCAGTGGAAACTACTTCATGGGTTCAAGTACAAAAAAACGAAAAACGCGAATGACATATTGCCAGCGTCTTCGAGAGATGCTATTTTAGTGGGGGGAGAGGTACCCGAGATGCAATGAGAAAAGACGAAATATCATTAAATGGGTAATCGTAAACTTATTTAAATAAAACTAATCCAGGTGCAACTTGCACGTGACCCCCTTTGACCTATGTTGCAGGCGTCCATGGGTGGTGGGGTGTTCTGTTTGATTCTTTGCATTTCGTTATATCTCTATCTCAATCTTCTGTTATTTTACCCACTTGTTTCAAATTTATATAGTAATATAATAGTGTCTGACGTACTAACGTATGCTATTATATTGTCTACATAGAGAAAACTACATGCTATGATATGTTTTCTCCGCTTTTTTATAATTGAACAGTAGCAAGAATTTAAAGTGTAAGCATATAGTTTTGTCAGTGAACTCTGTGTTGGAAATATATCTCAACTACAGTGTCACAAGATGAAATTCATCTGACTATACGTCACAATCGAAACAGTTTCTGTTCTTTATAATACGTCTGCTTTTATGTATCAAAGTCTTTTTCAGTTTTATCCCCAGAGTTACTTAACAAACTCCACTACAACGTAATTTTATTAAACAAATTGTAAGGCTGTCACTAAAATTTGCTTCTTAAAAGTATATAATTCCGCATACCATATTTTTTAATTTGAAATATATTTATGATAAGTTTGGTGTTTTAGATGATTTGCATTGCGGAATGTCTCTTGGGAATGAAACACGTGGCAAAGTTTTCTCCAAAAGTGGGACATTTCTGACTACGCCATGAGTCTTGATATTACTCTCTGAATATTTCTAACCTTGTCTGGAGTTTATTAATTTCAATACAAGATTTCAGTGGCAGAGTAATCTCTCCCCCCCCCCATGACTCTCTATCATGCTTTACGTCATTTTGAACACACCAGCTTCATCTGCGAACTCACTGACAAACATTCGTACAAAATTTTGTACATTCTGCGGGTAGAACATGCCCATTACGTCCTTTATACATGTGGTAAGAAGCGACTGAGTGGAGGCAACACGACTGCCGTGGGTTGCGACCCATGTCGAGGGAGGTAAGGATCCTGGTAGTCGAGTAAACGTGCTATTCCTGCAGAAAACATTTTTAAAGATACGGACAATATCACACTTAAACATCACTCCTTTTTTAACACCTACTCTAAAAATGTGACAGGTTCCAGGAGGATCTTCCCTTGTTGTAAACAAAAGGGCCCCTCATCATGTCATTCCTTCAAACATCAATTTACAAGCCATTGCTGCAAGTGTCACTCTACATCGAATGATAAAATTTTGTCTCATTTATATACCACCAAACTCTAACTTACTAGCGAAGAATTAGACATTCTGTTTCAACGGCTGTCCCATTTGTTCTACTCGGGGATTTCAACGCCCATAACATTTTATGGCAAAAAGGTTGAAGATTTTATTTCTGGACATGATTTATGTAAATGTAACACTAAATCGCCGACATATTTAAGTCCATGAACAGGTACGTATACGTGCATCGATCGGACAGTTTATTCTCCTTCGCTGCTTTTGGATTATGAAGGTCCAATCTCTCTGAAGAACATTAAGTCTACCATCGATGAGTCGATTCCGCCCTGGAATTTAAAAAAGGCCGGCTGGGCCAAATCTAAAACATTTTTACAAACGAGATTTAACATAGAAACCTTAGTAAAAGTCAATGATCATATTCAACATTATGCATCTATTTTATTGGAGATTGCAGAACAATCCATTCCTAAGTCCTTATCATCCACAAAACCATGGTTCACTAAGGACTGTAAAGTAGCCATTAGACAACTCTGAGAAGCACTGAGAAACTTCTACAATCGCCAGACTATCGAAAATTTCAGTTAGTGCCGAATAGTCTAGGCTACAGCTCGCCGTACAATAAATGTTTCTACTTTCAACTCTCGTTACTCTAAAAGGAAGTATGGGACACAATCCACAATAAACTCGTTCAGACATCTAAAATTAAATAAACAAACTTCAATTCCGAACATGACATAGCCAATATAATTGCTGATAGGTTTTCTAAAGGTTTATAATCGTCTGATTATTCAGTAGCCTTTCGAAGGCTGAAAAGTCAAAAGTTAAAATTCACGTTGTGACCTATATGTAATTAAATCGCTTGTGTGTTAGTTTTAAAATTCTTTCTTTTATTTTATTTTTGTTTCATTACATTTTATTGTAATGATTATTGAAAGGATTCGAAATTCTTTTTCAGTAATTCGATATTTTCTTATAGTAAATGTTGTTTATTTAAGACGTAAAACGTGTTACATGAGAATTATTTTTAGTCAACCTAGTTCGTCTTAGGTTGGGAAGTTTGTAAACAGGCAGTGAAAATGATTGGTCAGTATCAGGGCCATACTTTCCTTGCGTGATCACCATGTGTAAACAACGTTTATTTGTTATTGGTTCTTAAGTGGGGCTACACTGGCGTACGTGATAGAGCTCTTGTAGTGATGTGATGTGATGTGATGTGATTTGAATTTTTAACGTAGCTTTAACAATTTTTCAGTCATATCGCTACGACGTCTGCAGTGTGGCAGTTTATAGTGATGTCTAACACTGGGGCATCATGCCGCAGACATGTAGCATGATGTCCCACCCAGTCACATTATCCTGACACCAGGCCGACCAGTCCTAACACTAACCTCTTAATGCTGAGCGCCAAGCGAGGCAGCTGTTAGTACCATATTTGTCAGTCTTTGGTATGACTCGGCCGGGGATCGAACCCATGACCGCCCGCATCCGAGGCGGACGCTCTAACCACTAGGCCACCGGAGCGGTTAGTTCTTGTAGTAAGAGACCATATGACCCATCTCGCGAGACTTGAAATGATGTTTTTGGGGGTTTAAATACGCATTCTTAATATTTTCCTGTCAGAGTCGTTTTAACATCTTGAAGGAACAAGGTGTTATTTTTATTTGTTGCCAGATTGTTTGTTTTTCATCTGATTTTTGGATTTAATAATTTATTCTCCTGGAAACTCAACAAGTTGACTTTCTTAAAAAAATTCTGAAAAATATTCATGGAAATTTATTCTGGAATTATTCGGAAACAAAAACTGATTCAATTGAGGAATTGTTGATATTCGTACATGGACCACATCTCACGTCATCGCCTTCCATATTTGTATGTCGTCGAGATTCGAACCTGGATTCTAATAGAACTATTTAGTGATAGGACCTGTGTTTTCATTCTTAGGATAAAATTTTGGATTATATTCACAAACTGTAAGTCCTATTTTCCAATTTTTACATTGTTTTCTAGGGAAATAAATTATTTTGTTAAAATATACAAAGCTTGTTGACTTCACTCTTTTCTTCTGTTACATTTGTACGAACCTACACGTGACAACGTCAAATAATTCAAAAAATTATAATCAACCGTTTTCACTTTTAAAACTTGAAACTTTGAAGAAGTTCAATAAGTTCTAAAAAGTTTCATTAGAACTGATGAAAGTTAAAACTTAACCGTATAGACGATCTTAATTATTTCTTGTCAATTTCATATGACGTCCATCGATTAAATGTGATACTATAGTAATAATATCAAATGATTTTATGTTTATATTTTCTCATGCCTAGAATTTGTATAATTAGGATAGACAGGTCACCCCCATTGCCCTCATTAACATATTCATCTTAATGTTTTGTATTGGATATACAAAATGCACGTGGCTCGAGACCCTAATTACGTACTACTTTCAACAAATAAGAATTAAAACATATTTCTTGATTTTTTTTTTTTCTTTTCTAAGAGCGGCATATATAGTTAGATTCTACTTAGATAATTATTCAGATTATATTAAAATAGTACAAAACCATTTTGACCTTATTATAGAGTGAGAAGCAATAATAGTTCCCAAATGAACACTGTGTTTTGAAATCTGCTAACTAAATTTCAAGGGTGTAGGGATATTTTAATTTATTTGGAAAAAAATTGGGCGAGAAAAATAATCTATGTCGGTATTTTGTACCAAGACGAGGAAATCCCAGTCGCGGGGCTATGTTATATGTCCCGTGGTGAGACAAATAATATAACCCCTTGACTGGGATTTCGTTGTCTTGGTCCAAACCCTAACATAGATTCTATTAAACTTGTATGCATGCTCTGACTCAGGTCAAGACGTGAGACAATAATCCAGATTTATCACATGATGGTACATATGATAAATCATTATACATCATATACAATTTAATTATCTATCAAATATGCACAAGGATATTTTGGTTTAGTTTGGCTCAGAACGTTTTAAAGTTTCTTGAATTTTAAGCTATATGTGTGCTCACAAATTTGATAGCTCTGCAAAATATGCTTGGGGGTTAAACATTAGTATATTTTGTTATGTATATGTAACTAAATTGCTTGTGTGTTAGTTTTAAAATTCGTTTTAATTTTATTTTTGTTTCATTACATTTTGTTGTAATGATTATTGCAGGAATTCAAAATTCTTTTTCAGTAATTCTGTTTATCTAAGACGTAAAACGTATTACATTAGTAATATTTTTAGTTTATCTTGGTCCGCGGTAGTGAAATCGCTACGCGAATACGATTGGCTGTTTTCAAGGTCCTTTTCTGCCTACGTGTTAATCTGGATAAACAATGTTTTATTTTTATAATTGTTTTAGAGTGATAGTCTAGTTCTTAGATAGAGCTACGTGCAAATTGGCAAATATCTTATTACGTATTTCAAGTGTTATTAGATCACGTAGTCTGTCTCGCGAGAACGGGATGATAATTCGGGTGAATATATAACCCTTTCTGAGCGCTCGTCAGTCAGTTGTATTCCTGATACCTAGAAGGCCGGATAGGTTACCAGATTGTTTTTGAAATTCATTTGTGTTTGGAATTTAAATAATTTATTCTCTAGAAAACCAAACGAGTGTACTGTTTTATAAATTCTGGGAGAAAGAAATTCGGTGGAAATTTATTCTGGATTTATTCGGAAACATAAACTGTGATTCATTTAAGGAATTGTTGATATTCGTACATGGACCACATCTGACGTCATAGCCTTCCATATTTGTTTGTCGTCGAGATTCGAACCTGGATTCTAATAGAACTATCTAGTGATAGGACTTGTATTTTTCATTCTTAGGATTACATTTTGGATTATATTCTCAAACCGTAAGTCCTATTTTCCAATTTTTACATTGTTTTCTAGGGAAATAAATTGTTTTGATAAATATACAAAGCTTGTTGACTTCACTCTTTTCTTCTGTTACATTTGTACGAGCCTACACGTAACAGGCGAAAATTGGGTCGCTCGTCCTTGGGATATATGAATTTTGGTTAAATATTTCAGAAAAATGTCTTTTTGTTAAAATTTAAATTCCCCAGTTTCTAAATCCCAAGTACTATTTTACATTTTGTTTGAAATCTTTAGTGAAAACAACAGGCTTTCATTCACAATATCATCAAAAGTAGACAATGTTTGGAATTTTACTGAGGAGTGTTTAAAAATTTCGAAAATGGAAGTCCAGCTAAAAAAGTTGGAATTAGAGATAAGACAGGTTCAATATCACATAGAAAAGATGCAAATAGATAAGGAAGAAAGAGAGAAAGATAAGCAAAGGCAGTTACAAAAAGAACAAATGGAGTTAAAATTTAAAGAAAGAAGGGAAGAAATGCTAAGGCAATTTGAAGAAAGAGGAGAACGAGAGACAATTACAATTTGAAAAAGAGGAGAAAGAGAGACGGGAGAGGGAGAAAGATCAACAATTACAATTTGAGAAAGAGGAGAGAGAGAGACAGATGCAATTACAAAGAGAGAAGGATGGAAGGGAATTTCAACTTAGAATGAAAGAATTTGAGCTGGCAAGCGGCAAGTATGATTCCACTTCACATACAGATTCACGTTTTGATATTACAAAAAATATTAGGGTAGTTACCGCTTTTAGAGAAAAAGAAGTAGACAAATATTTTCCTCGTTTTCAAAAAGTTGCGGAAAATTTGAAATGGCCAAGACAGCATTGGACTCAACTATTGCAATGTGTACTTTTCGGAATAGCCCGAAATATCTATGCATCCCTGTCAGTACAACAGAGTTCTGATTATGATTTGGTTAAGGAGTGCATCTTAAGGGGTTATGTGTTAGCCACTGAGGCTTATCGGCAAAAATTCAGAAACTATAAAAAGGAAGTTGGACAGACTTATGTTGGATTTGCTAGAGAAAAAGAACAGTTATTTAAGAGATGGTGCTTAGCCAAGAAAGTTGAACATGATTATGAAAATATCAAACAACTTGTGTTACTTGAAGAGTTTAAGAACTGTGCCCCTAGTGACATTAAGAATCATCTTGAAGAGCACGAGACTGAAACCTTGGAAAATGATGCTCTTGCTGCTGATAAGTACTCCTTAACGCATAAAGTTCCTGTTGTAGGCAAATCATTCACTCAGCAGTCTACTGGTAGAAAGGTATTCCAGCCTAATACAACTCCTCCTAAAAATCAATCTGGTACAACTTCTAAAAATCAAGCTTCTGATAAATTTTATTCAAACTCCTTATCTATTCCTACGTGTACCTATTGCAAGAAAAAAGGACACGTCATTTCTGAGTGCTTTAAATTGAAATATAGGCATCAGAATCAAGATAGACCTATTCCAAATGCTCTTATTTCTAAGAGGTCAAGGTCACGGTCATGTATTAAAAGCAATACATTTATTGGGTCTCATAAACTCCAGTCTGATTTTATTATGGAGAATTATGAACCATTCATGTCGAAGGGTTCTATATCACTCTTGAGTGATTCGGCCAATCCTATCCCTATTAAAATTTTAAGGGATACAGGAGCTTCTCAGAGTCTTTTAGTGTCAGGTATTTTGCCTTCTTCTGATTAGTCCTGTTCTAATGAGAGTGTTCTCATTCAGGGAGTAGAGTGCGGCTTTGTTAATGTTCCTCTCCATTCTGTAAATTTGTCATCAGACTTAGTTTCAGGACCTGTGACAGTCGGTTTAGTGTCTAACTTACCCGTTGAGGGCATTCATTTGTTGCTAGGCAACGACCTAGCTGGAGACAAGGTTGTGGTTAATCCACTTGTAACTGACAAGCCTTCTTTGGATCAGAAAGTTAATACAATTGAAAAAGAATATCCTGAGCTATACCCAGCTTGTGTAGTTACCAGAGCAATGTCAAAGAAAGCTCTTGAGAATGATTTTGATAAGGAAAATATTCCTTTAGCTGACACATGTATTGGTCAGGCTTTTGATAGGTCACTTTCACTTCTAATCTGGATCAATCAAAAGGTATTGATCACAGTGATCCTCTTTTAAATACTCATTCTCTTTTATCTAATCAGGGTGATAAACGACAATCACTTGTCGTCGAACAGGAAAAGGATCCTGAGATTTCCTGTTTGTTTCAGAGGGCCATTAGTGAAACTGAAGCCACTGAAGTACCTGTCTGTTATTTCACTAAAAATGGATTCTCATGAGAAAATGGAGACCTCCCGAGGTACCTGCTAATGACGAGTGGTCAGTGAACCATCAGATTGTAGTTCCAAAATCTTACAGACAGGAAATACTTAGTTTGGCCCATGAAACTCCTCTGGCTGGTCATTTAGGGATAAATAAAACTTATAACAAGATCTTGACTCACTTTTATTGGCCAAAACTCAAAAGTGATGTTTGTAAATTTTGTAAATCTTGTCATACTTGTCAAATGGTAGGAACACCCAATCAGAAGATACCTAAGGCTCATCTGCAACCAATTCCTGCATCTGACGAACCATTTAGCAGAATTATGGTAGATTGTGTTGGTCCCTTACCTAAGACCAAGTCAGGCAACCAAAATTTGTTGACCTTTATGTGTGAGTCAACAAAATTCCCAGAGGGAATTCCTTTGAGGAATATTATAGTAAAAGCTTTGATAAAGCTTTTTACTCAATTTGGCCTTCCCAAATCTGTCCAATCTGGTCAAAGGTCAAATTTCATGTCTGGACTTTTCCAGCATGTTATGCTTGAATTTGGCACTCCGCAATTCAAGTCAAAAGTGAAACTATGGTTTCACAAAATTTTACTTGAGAGAACATTTGAGTCTTGTAATGGAGTTCATTCTCTCTTGCTCATTCTTCAAAATTTTCTTCAATTCAGATTTTACAGTCCTTACAAAGTAGAGAAGAAAATGAATGAGTTAAATTATAATAATAGTACTCTGGTCTAAATAAATTAATGGAGTGATACTATACTGAAAGAGATAGCCAAGTAAATTATTACAATTAATTTAGTTGCACATGTCCCACCAACTGAGGATTTAAGTGAAGAAATTCAATTGGACAGCGTTGATCTTGGAGCAACAAATCTTCGGAATTCGGAAATTATAAAAGATCCAGACCAGAAACTTTTACATTTGCAACAACAAGAAAGAAATGAACTTAAACAGTTATTATTCGAATATGAGCACTTGTTTCCGGATATTCCTACGAGGACAAACAAAATTTTTCATGACGTTTAAATCGTAGATTCCAAACCTCTGAAACAACACCCATACAGGATGAACCCTCTCAAACAGAAATACTTGAGAAAGGAAATTCAGTATTTGTTGGAGAACGATTTCATAGAGCCCAGTAAAAGTGATTGGAGTTCACCATGCATGCTTGTTCGGAAACCGGATAAAACTTTCCGTATGTGCACTGATTATAGGAAGGTGAACAGTGTGACAAAAACAGATTCATTTCCATTACCAAGGATCGATGATTGTATTGATAAAATTGGAAATGCCAAGTACGTCACCAAATTTGACCTTCTGAAAGGATTTTGGCAAATTCCACTTACGGAAAGAGCGAAAGAAATTTCGGCGTTTGTGACTCCAGATGGACTCTATCAATATAAAGTAATGCCGTTTGGGATGAAGGGTTTTCCAAGTACGTTTCAAAGCTTGATGAATATGATTACTTCCGGTCTAGATAATTGTGATGCCTATATTGATGATGTCATCATCTACAACGACACCTGGAAAGGAAATCTAGCCACGATTCGGAAATTCTTTGAAAGACTCACTGATGCTAATTTGATAATCAATTTATCTAAAGTGAATTTTGCCGTGCTTGCGTAACTTTTCAGGACATATTGTGGGACAAGGTCAAGTTAAACCTATTGATGCTAAGGTGAAGGCTATCTCTGATTTTCCTGTGCCTCTCAGTAAAAAGCAATTAATGCGATTTTTGGGTATGGCCGGATACTATCGAAAGTTTTGTTCCAATTTCTCTAATATTGCTGAACCTCTGACAAATTTGTTAAGTAAGGGAAACAAGTTTCTCTGGACCGAAAAATGTCAGGAAGCTTTCGATAGGTTAAAAGCCATACTCAAAAGTGCGCCGGTTCTAACAACTCCAAATTTCAATCAGTCTTTTAAATTGTCTGTGGATGCAAGTGATGTTGGGGTTGGAGCAGTATTGATTCTAGAAGACAGCAATGGTATTGATCACCCAGTGTGCCATTTCTCTAAGAAATTAAATAAGCACCAAAGAAATTACTCAACAATCGAGAAGGAATGTTTGGCTTTAATATTGGCATTAAAACATTTTGAAGTTTACATTAGCTCAGCCCCTTCTCCGGTTGTTGTGTATATTGATCACAACCCCCTTACTTTCATCGTCAAGATGAAAAATAAAAATCAAAGATTATTGAGGTGGAGTTTGTTTTTGCAAAAGTATAATCTCAACATCAGGCACATCAAAGGAAAAGACAATTTGATTGCAGATGCACTTTCCCGTGTATAGAAATATTATTTCATATACACTTTATATAATTCATAAGATTTTTCTTATGTAATTTTGTTTACCTTGTGTATAATTTACATATGGTAAAAAGAAAGCTTTATTATATAAATCTTTCTTTTTTCTTTATGGGGGGAAGTGTTAGGTATATGTAATAAAATTGCTTGTGTGTTAGTTTTAAAATTCTTTTTTATTTTATTTTCGTTTCATTACATTTTATTGTAATGATTATTGTAGGGATTTAAAATTCTTTTTTAATAATTCTGTTTATCTAAGACGTTAAACGTATTACATTAGCAATATTTTTAGGTTACCTTGGTCCGAGGTAGTGAAATCGCTACGCGAATACGATTGACTGTTTTCAAGGTCCTTTTCGACCTACGTGTTAATCTGGATAAACAATGTTTTACTTTTATAATTGTTTTAGAGTGATAGTCTAGTTCTTAGATAGAGCTACGTGCAAATTGACAAATAACTTATTACGTATTTCAAGTGTTATTAGATCACGTAGTCTGTCTCGCGAGAACGGGATGATAATTCGATTGAATATATAACCCTTTCTGAGCGCTCGTCAGTCAGTTGTATTCCTGATACCTAGAAGGCCGGATAGGTTACCAGATTGTTTTTGAAATTCATTTGTGTTTGGAATTTAAATAATTTATTCTCTAGAAAACCAAACGAGTGTACTGTTTTATAAATTCTGGGAGAAAGAAATTCGGTGGAAATTTATTCTGGAATTATTCGGAAACATAAACTGTGATTCATTTAAGGAATTGTTGATATTCGTACATGGACCACATCTGACGTCATAGCCTTCCATATTTTTGTTTGTCGTCGAGATTCGAACCTGGATTCTAATAGAACTATTTAGTGATAGGACTTGTATTTTTCATTCTTAGGATAAAATTTTGGATGATATTCACAAACCGTAAGTCCTATTTTCCAATTTTTACATTGTTTTCTAGGGAAATAAATTATTTTGTTAAAATGTACAAAGCTTGTTGACTTCACTCTTTTCTTCTGTTATATTTGTACGAGCCTACACGTAACAGCATCACAAGAACGCAAACTTGCCAGGGCCACATTTAGAATCCACTGTAGAGATAATAATGACCGCAGAAATAACCACACGACTGTAACGGATCATCGCTAACGCAACGTCGCCGACGACCACAATGACATCAGCTACGTCAACAGAATTCGATATTGGTTTTCTAACTCCGATAAAAGCGTCGAATGGTCGGTCACTTGAGATCGCACTGGCGCAATTACTACTATATTATAATTTGCCAAATCGAGAAAAATCATTTGGTAGATTAGACGCCAATAAAACACATATTTTTACATGAAACCGGCGCTGATGCAACTGGCAAACAAGTCCCAATCTGGATAGTCGTCAGCGTACCAACAGGATCACATCAAATGGAACAAATCAATGAATAATTTCATCGTAGAATCAAATCTACAACAGGAAAAGAGTCAAAAATCGCTATCAAGGTACACGAGCAACACTGAGCGCCACCATTGAACTATGGGCCGTGGATTCTGCGGCATTCAATTACGCCATTGACATAAGCAAATGGTTCGTGTGTGTGTGTGTGTGTGTGTGTGTGTGTGTGTGTGTGTGTGTGAATTGGATTTTTAACGAAGCTTTAACAATTGTTAATTCATATAGCTCGACGTCTGCAGCGTGGCAGTTTATAGCGATGTCAAGCACTGGCGCCATCATGCCGCAAACATGTAGCATCATGTCCAACCGAGTCACATTATTCTGACACCAGACCGACCAGTCCTAACACTAACCTCTTAATGCTCAACGCCTAGTGAAGCACCTGTTAGTAGGATTTTTATAAGTCTTTGGTATAACTCAGCCGGGGTTCAAACCCACGACCTCCCACATCCGAGAGTACTCAAAATGAAGAAATAAGACTCTAAACCTTCTTTTATTTTCGAGCCTTTTTCACCTATTTCTTAATTGAATCGGACTGCAAATTGCATTGACTTTCTGTTCTTATTATTGTGAGTATTTTAATTTTGTGTTTGTTTATTTGCTTTAAATAAAATGTACCTAGATCAGACAGCAGGACTCTGATAACCCAGAAATAGTGTGAAATCGAAAGCCGCTACAGATGTGAGCCTCATGGTTTTGCAAAGTCTTCATTGGTTTGAAGAGGACGGATGTAAGTTCCTCGAATAATTCGTATACTTGACCATGTGATCAGATTATGATGAAAGATTTATGGAGGATGATACAAAACAAGGTGAGCTAATAGGAACAGCTTGAATTATTTATTTTTGTTATGTGGTTGAATATGAGAAAAATAACCACTGGTACTTTGTATTTTATATGCAAGTTGACTCCGGAATGTATCTGTGGAAAAAAATGGAAACATTTTAGCCATGCCATTCTAGTATTCAGCAAGTTTTACATCGACCGTAGAACTTAGTTTTAGACATAACCTTATTTCCGGCATTGCAGCTAGTCTGCTTGAAGTGACTGTAAGTGATTAAATATGTCTAGCATGCGTAAACTCTCCATGCTAATATTTATTGAACACATCTGAAATTGATGGCTGAACTCTTCTACAAGCCTATCCTCCTCATAGTAGTCCTTGAAGCCGGCCTAGTTCGTCTAAACATATCACGTGGCTTCGTATGATTTTCATCGTACTAGGACCTAGTTAATGTCTATGCAAACAATCATAACGCTCAAAACGCGGCTTACTAAAGGTATGGCAAACTAATTGGTTGGCAGGATAGTCATGGTTCTTTATTAAATACCAGATTACACAGAAGCAAAATTTTCATATGTTACGTTTTGGTTTGGATCTACCGGGTATTCTAAGTGATATTAGTTTCCTCATCTGTGCGAAATCTTGTAAATCGTCAGATTAGCAAACATTCGGTGCACAAAGGGATACCATTTTCCTGTCTTACACCAATATATTCTACCACCTCCAAAGTCCATTACAAAATAATATCTTTACTTTCATCGATTATGCGCACATATTGGTGATGGACTTCGTGCTAAAGATACTGTATGTTTCAGACGAACGAAGAAAAGAAAGAAAAACTATGAGAAAGCAAAAGACAATAACTCCATGGGTCCACCCAGATCTTTCTGCATCATGCAATAGTCTTGTTGAAGGAAATTGTTTTTGAAGCTTGCCCCAGGGCAAGTTGATGAAGATGATTTCGTTTTTGTTCTGAAATACTCCCCCCTGGTGATAGGAATGTGACTTCTTTTAAATAAATAAGCTGAGACATTCCTAAGATGAAAAGATGAAGTTCACTGGTGAGCGAAACCAACCCATTATTTCAGCAGTACATCATTTGTGTGTCCTGACTGACATAACTTTACCTAATTAAGATGTGATATATGGTATATACACATTCGTTGTTTGGTCAAAATAATGTTCCTCAGTTGAAAGATCTTTTTATATTGACTTGGAAATAAACCCGGAAGTACAAATCTTGCTGACAGTTATCGGTCTGTAAGTCCTGTGACCAAGACACTAAACTATGATGAACATTATGAGGATGTACTCGTTTTTCTATGTTCATTTTTGTAATGGAGTATGCAAAACACCAGAAGATGATGGCGTCGACCAAAACTAACTTGTCGTGCCATTGTTTCCAAACAATTTAGCAAAATAGTTTCATATGCCTTGTTTTACACATATGTGTTTGCCTAACCAACTCCCTATTAATAGGAATTAAACAAAATTGTGTCCTTTTAATTGGTAGATTGGATCAGATATTTTTGATGGAGATGGTTTCTATTTGACGCATTCCTGCATACGATTAAACACTACAAATAATGTTCAACATGATGGCTCCGGAATGGTTCAGCATTTGTTTTGTTTTCCTCGTATAACTCTTGTAATCATAATTGTTACAGTCCAAAACCTATGTTAAAGTTTTATAGTTTGTATTAATCTATTAATAAAAAGCATTTATAAAAAATTGAATCACAAGATGTAACTCTACCTCAGGAATAAACACACTGTAGTAAATCTGATTTTCATCTTTATTTTATAAACTTCTTTAACGTCTTAGCGAGTTGTGAATTCTTAAACATGTACACATATAAAGCCGATTGAAATCAATTTTTTTGTCCTGAAATAAAACAATAGCCACGTAAACATTCTAATAGTAGCATTTTCCTTTGAATTGGCTCGGACATATATCCTTGAAAATAACTTTCTATATAATTCTTTATTCTATATTAAAATGTGGATCACAGCAGATCCGAAACATCGATAACCGCGAATTAGTTTGAAATTAGGAAAGTGCGAACATACTTGCTTATGTAAAAGGGAAAACTGCAAGGCTGGACCGGAGCTCGAAACCGGGATCTCCCTAATTCTAGACGGGCGCTCTACGATTTGAGTCATTCGAGACTGCCGTCCTAGACATTACAATTTCTCCCTTCATTTTTGGGACACTTACCTGTATGTCAAGGTCCGAACTGCCACCCAACTGCACCCTCCCTTGTCGGCTGGTGATGCCAAATATATCATGAACAATCCACAACCGGACCTGAGCTCGAACTCAGGACTTCCATAACTATCGTCGGGTGCTCTACCATTTGAGCCATCCGAACCGACTCGCCCAGTCCTACCCATTACACTGAAAACATAGCATGTTTACAATATATCTGTTGGTTATACAAGGTTGAATGCAATCCCTCGAGTTGCTGAAAAGAAATGGGTCATCTCATTAGCTCATGGCCATGTTCACCGACACGTGAGGAAAAGTTCAATGAGTAATGAAGGTGTCGATCTAGAATGATCCCTATATCATGTTTTGGTGAGTTGTTAGCTCTTTCCAGCAATGCTTTTAAGACAATAATGACTATATCATGCTAAATAAATTGGAATTAAGCATCTTTCCAATACAAAGAGGCCGAGAAGTTGTCAAAACTTTAACCATTTAATTACGAATCCGACGCTCTACGAAATTAACTACTTTGGCCCCCATGTTTTCATTAATAGAACTGCAACAATTAGTATGTCCTATGTATTCATCAAGGTTTGTTCTATGTATTTATCAAGATTTGAATATACCTATGAAAGAAAGTTTAGAATAGTTAAGCTACGTGACTTTCATTAGTTTAGGGCTTTTCTGATTTAAATTTATAAAATTAACTTCAAGTACAAATTATTTTACATTTTAATGGAGTTGCTAATGTAACGCGCATTTCATTGTTGCAATGTCGAAGTTACGGCAGTATGTTTCATAATGTACAATCACAAGTCATGACATCATTTGGACATCTGTACGTTTTAAGTGACTACAACCAACAATAACAATGACAACATAATATATATGTATTATGTTTTAAAAGATATGGACATATATCCATGCCTTCGCTGCATCCAGTGTAATATGATTTGATATGATATAATATGATATGATATGATGTGATGTGAAATTATATTATATAGAGGATCTCAAATGGGTAATGATTTAATATCGAATTTATGATACGAGTAGAATAATGTCCAGCTTTTGCGAGCCTTGACATTATTCAACGAGTTTCATAAATTTAATATTAAATCGTTACCCATTTGAGATTCTTTTTATCACATAGTTCTTATTTCAGTGGAAATTATTTTGATAGAAAGAAGAACGAATAATTTCGTTCATTCTGACAGACGGTGCACCTTTCATTTGTTGTGCATAAAATATAGTCCCAAACAAAGTTGAACTGGTAAAAGTAGACTGTACTTTTTTACAAACTATAAATCAAAGAAAAAGCTTCCATCCGAATAAACAGATCATTTTATAACGACAAAATCATTTTTCAAAACAGAATGATCAATGCGATGTGATGCTGCTACATTGTTTGATACGGTACACAGTAGGCCTAGAGTACATGTTTACCCTAAAATGTCACTTTCAGAACTAAACCTTACATTGTTGCGATTTTCATGTGAAATAGGATTACTGGATGCAAAAATTCCCACATTTACTGCAATGCATTTGTGACCGGATATTTGCAGTATTTAATTTGGAACAACAGACTGTACAGAAGACGTAAACAAATTTATTTTTGAGTCGGATTTCCAACCCAAATATACGCGTAAAGACGCTGTGGTTGGATAAAGTTCTGTCAGTTAGGAGACCATTTATGTCCAGATTCTTCTGTGAACAGAGGTGAGTTTATTTACTTCTGTAAGTTAACATTTAAACCACGCTTGTATATACCGTGGATTCTATATCTATGTTACAGATATGCCACCCATCCATCCCCACCCCCACCCTCGTTATCATCTAAGCAACACCGGTATATTTACTTATTGTTATTTTTCTTGTCTTGGGAGTTTTGCCATTTTTCATGTTATGATATGTTATACATGACATAACAAACCCCTGTGGGGGTAAATTTGCAATATTGATACTGGACGAGACCATTTTTTCCCAAGTCCCTTTCGTGAGTCGAATCAAAACATGGCGGCCAAAATGTTCAATGAAAACAAAAAAATCCAGAAGGCGGGGTTAGAAAAAGTTTTCCCACGATCGCATCCAATCAGTAAAGAGAATACTGCGCAATAATTTCATGGGCTTATTTGGACCAATCAGAATCACATAAAGTGATATGTTCGCATGAATAATATCAAAAATATGAAACTTCACACACTGTAGGCAAAGTGTACCGACTATGTGATAAGTTATGTTATTATATATTATATTATATTATATTATATTATATTATATTATATTATATTATATTATATTATATTATATTATATACTTTAAAAAAAGTCCCATTAGTTTAACATTGTTGCTATGGGTCAATACCCAGGGGTATTGACCGGAGTTAAGTAATATTATTGACCGCTTCCTTATATGGTAATTACGTGCCCGCGTTCGAAGAACTATTTTTGTCTACGTTGGAATAAAAATGGCAACGAACGCTAACCGAATCACAAAGTTTGACGTTTCCAACATATTGCTTCTTCAACCGTTTCAGGAAGAAATATAGGTGGAGACAAGAGATCGATACATAAATCTAGGTGACATGAAAAATTTCATCGAAAATCAGAAAAGCGGCGACACAACGAGATGTAAAAAATGTTCAGTGATGGTTATGGGATGTTAGAGTGAGCCTAGGACAATAGAAAGCACCCATCCACACTTACGGAATGAATATCTTAGGGAACGTTTATATATATATATATATATATATATATATATATATATATATATATATATATATATATATATATATATATATATATATACCATATATATATATATATATATATACATGCAAGTGTGACGGCTACATAAAGCTCTTATACAAAATTAAATTTCAAAAACCTACTGTAGCCATCACCAAATCCCAAAGACATAAAATTGCAAGAAAAAAATGGAAACAAAGAGAGAAAGAGAGATTACATATATTATAATATTATTTTATATTATATTGCTATGTTATGTTATGCCATTCTATGCTATGATGTATTATATTGTTATATTATATTATATTATATTATATTATATTATATTATATTATATTATATTATATTATATTATATTATATAGTACACAATCATGCAGTAATGTTTAAGCTATACTTTGCGTTCTCATGCAGAAACATATTCAACAACTAGATAACATACAATTCGACACAAGGATTTGTTCTTATTTCGAAGAACAAATCTGAGTTATGCTCAGTTGTGATTACGATATATTTAATACGTAATAAGCATTAGTTTGAATTCAGCGACACAACGCCTTAAACACAAAGTTTACAGATTTGTAACGAAAGTAATTTCACTGATCTTTTTTGAAGTTGCCTTGTTCCAATTCTTTAATCTTGCTCTAATACCTTGCATTTAAAATTAAAATTTTGAAATTTGCAATCATTTAAGACACAATTTCTTCACAGGTTTCATGTTGCTATTTTCCGACAAAATAAATAAAAGTAGTAGTAACAACAGTAATTAAAAGGCCGTTGGCAGTTACAAGAACGTGTAATATATGGATAATCATATAACCGAGAAGTATTCCGGATTTTACTTACTTCTGTCACTATCAGCCGATTTTCCAATGACTTGAAACTTGTTTAAAGTAAAGTGTGTGTGTGTGTGTGTGTGTGTGTGTGTGTGTGTGTGTGTGTGTGATTTGGAATTTTAACGTAGCTTTAACAATTTAGTAATACCTCGATGTTTTGCATTGGGCATCATGCTGCAGGCACGTAGCATCATGTCCCACCCAGTCATATTATCCTGACACCAGGCCGACCAGTCATAACTCTAACCTCTTAGTACTTAGCGCCAAGCGACTCGGCCGGGGTTCGAACCCGCGGCCTATCGCATCTGATGCGGACGCTCTAACCACTCAGGCCATTGCAGAGGTCTTACGTAAAGTAATAGGTTCCGTTAGATGCAATTACATACTAAAAGATGGTACAGTAGATTCAGTATTGCTTTTCTTTTGTTCTTAAATTAAATATTCCTATATAGCGACTTTTGAGGAGATTACGAAAGGCCATTCCTAACATTTCCTAGACTATGTCACTTCCGAGTATATTTCATTAATTCTCTATCTATTTTCTTTGGAAACAATCTAAATTGTTATAATTGTGAAATTTGTCCAATACACATTGTGGGTTTATTGTATGAATGTTAAAATGTTCTTTCAAACCAAACAAAGAACATTCCCATCAGTCCAATGAAAATTAAGGCGCTGGCTAAAAGAGGAGGGTTTTTACCGATGCTGATAGAACCCTTCATTATGATTGATTGCTGGGCCATGAGATAAGGAGGAAAAGCAAAGAAGATAAAAATGACACCCCTTCCTGAAAGATTCCACACTTATACCTTTTAATCTTTAGGAAGGACACAAAAGAACTATATTTCCATACAAACGACCGATGGACATCTATCATTGGTACGAATACGGATACCACATTTACTTCAGAATTCCAATCTCACCGAGACGTCACAGTTAAAACAAGAATTTAAATTGTTGATAGATCGAACCAAGTTGTTAGAAACAGAAAAATTGTGTGGCTACAGCCAAATATTGTAACGTCTTGAACACTTTCACCTGTAATCTTTTAGGAGCAACTGATAAACCTAACTCTTCAAGACGTGCATGAAAATTGAACCTAGAGTCACCAAGATAGACACGGGCACAAGGATGGAAGAAGAATAAGACAGAGTTTAAATAATTGTATCCTGCTGCTAAAACGAAACGTGATAGGTACGTTTACCACTTGTGCAACTATGGTTAAAAGAAAAATTGAGGTACACGTTACACAAACGACTCAACGAAATTTTCAAAAATTAAACCAAAATGGTTGGCATAGATCATCAAAGAAAAGCAGAGTCAGCTGATGACTCTCATTAGGCTGCGTACAATCGTGGCTACAAATATATGTTTCGCGGTTATCGACATGTTTATTAAAATCTGCTTGGATCATTCTTCTGAATTCTAAAACAGAATTAGAGCTAGTTCGAATTTTAAACTGGTTTTGAAACAAAGTGATCTAAATTGCCTCTACGATGGCAATTTACAATAGTGCTTAATTTCTGAACCAAGTTTATGAACGTAATGACAAAGATATATTCATTTTTTGCGCTACCGAGAATCATGTAACAAAAGCCACTGTCGCAGAATGTTTCCCACAAACCTTGAAAGAACGTATATGGAAATAGTTTGTACGCATCAACACGCTCTCAAGAGCATGGATGTGTTACGAAGTCTCGTTTATAATGAAGTGACACTCGAACACGAAATGATGGGGTTTGATCGATTGTTTGGAACGTCACCTACTGACCAAAAGCAACAAGCGATGCTAAAGCCGAGAAATTGGGTTCGCATCGCACCTTTAAGAAGCATTATGTACTTAACAGGACAAAGGAATTGTTTCATGTCACTGGAGAATTGCGAGGACGTGATCCTCCCGTCTATAAACTGGAATGCATGAACAGAGAAGTGTTAAAAGGAACCTTTTACTGCCTGGGTTTTCACGGATAACCAAAAGAGAAGACGACCTATACGATATCGAGCGCATTCTCGATCGAAGAACAGGTAAAGTGGACAAAATCTGAGTGAAAGAATTGAAAGTGCGTTGGTAAGGATTTCCTTCTAGTTTTACTTATTGGACTGACGCTACACAAATCATCAGCTATAAAAAAAAATAACAATCATGCCGTAAAACACAGGAGCTGTCTCACCTTCTCAGGTTAAATTGCCTTTCTCTGTCGAATCTTAGTGGTGTATTGCGTTATCGGAGCAGTTATTGGCAATCTGAATTTGCAACAAGGAGACAAACAAACAATTGTGGACAATTTTACCTAGCTGTTTTATTGGTTACACTCTCTCCAATTCTTTTCAAATATACTACGGGCAGAAACAAACATAACAGCGGTAGCTCTACGGAAAAAAACCAGTCCTCTTTCTTCCAGTTATAACAACAGCAGCAATCCTCTTTTGGAACATTTAAAAAGTCATTCTTTTCCGACATCGAGTGAATTCTAGGAGACCATAATTATCGAATAACCCCTTTTATTTAACTTTACCGAGTGACCGTCGTAGTTAGTGTTTTGTTAGTGTTTCCTAACGGTACCTGATGTATTTTAAACCAAATTACTTTCAGCCAAGTTCACCTGACAATGACAGTGATATCAACGACTACCATAAATATTAATCATCGTCTGAAATGGATATTTTGCATGACAGAATATTGTACATTGCCTACTGTGCCAGTTTACTTTCTATTTTGGGTAGCTACATTGCGCTGGTTTCAGCAAAATGCATTTACAAGAACGATCGCATTACCCTGTGGAACTGAACGAACTGAACGAAAATTCAATTTATTGTTTGTGTAAAAGATATGTTAAAATCAGCTTTTTGTACGGTAACTCCTATTTTAAACCGTTGGTGACTGTTGGATAGCATGCTTTAAATGATGTCGCTTTGACGCAAGGAAATGAATTTGTGCAAAAAAAAAAAAAAAAAAAAAAAAACAAAACAAAACGTCCTCATCGACAAACAAGAAGAAGCCGTCATGAGAGCTGGCAAAAACGTGTTGCTTCAAACTGGAAAAAATATTCCCTCTAACCCATTCTTACTCTGTTCGTTGAATGGTAGGGGTGTGTGTTGGGGATAGTGTATATCTAACGCGTTGGTTTTGTATATCACAATTTTAGCAATACAGTTCCTCGTGTCTCTATAAGCTGTCGACCCTCCTTTCCTTAAACATTTTAACATTAGCATTCTCGTTTGTTCATATCAATCGTCAACCCTTTTATTTTTCAACATTTTAATATCAATAATCCCGTATGTCAATATAAACACTTTTGTCGCTATCAATAGTTTGTCCCAAAAGAACATTTGTCCCTATAATAGCATTACCACATTAAGCAAATGGCCTATATACTTATAATATCTCTCACAAAAGACTCCCGCATATTAACATATGGGCCGCTGTATAATAATGATGTGTCATCCAATCGCCACATATAACTACTGACACACAATGAATCAACTTTATTTTTTTCTTGCTTGCCACAGACAGCAAATAAAATAGAATGCTCCTTTTTCATTTCCATCTGGTGAGATTTAAAACAGATTTGCATAAACAAAAATACGTAATGCAAGACAAATCATCCATAATAACAATTCTTTGATGCTTTTGTCAACGGTTATGTTTTATTTGACATAATTTGTGTCACCACTGTTGTATATCATAAATCAAGAATGTTTTAGAATCTTGCAGTTGGCATTAGCTTTGTAAATGAACTGTTCACCATAAATTGATCCACAGACAATACTACGTCTTCTAGCGTTAATTGTTGTTGTTGTTGTTGCTGTTGTTCAAGACTTAAACGCCATTTTCAGCACAAGATAGGTCATATCAATAGAATTTCGCCATTCCAAAAGAAATCAATTTGTCGTCTGACGCACATTAAGGTTTTCCTGAAGGATACTCTACTAATGATAACAGGTTTATCTTAAATTCCTTAATAGATCTTTGAAATATGAGATATATAATAGTCTTCTTCAGTTTTGTGGATTTGTCTCAGATTTATGATAATGTATAGATAGAGTATGGAGAGCTGGTTTATAAATATAAATGCTGTAAATGGAAAAATACTCAAAGTAATAATTAACATGTTTTCTGTGTGTTTTGTATATCTATATTTGTGTAACTCCTGGTACATGATTTTATTTAATTTTTGTATATTTTTTTCAAGGCTATAAATGATAGGTATATCTTTAGTTACATTTTGCCTACATGATGTGTCTGTCAAGAGGTTAAAATTATATAGGATCTATATATAGATGCTTACGTATGTACTAATAATAATCTTAATAATAAACTTTAATGGGGCCTTTCTGTTACTGTTTCAGTGGATGACGGAGCTTGAACTGTTCTAGAAGAATTCAGTAACATCCCATTAGTTGAGCTAGGTCACATGAACAGGCAATATCGAGAAAACTGAGTAGTAAGATCCATCACGTGGGCATATTGTATATAAAGAAAAAACTGAACAATCAAATTCATTCTGTGTTCCTGTTGTAAGTCTGCATACTTGTTTTATGTTGTACTTAGATATTGTCCACGAGGCGAAAGCATATGGTTTTGACTCTTCGGTGGAAACAGTAATTACTCATTATTAGGAGTATAACATTATTCTGGAACTCTTGTGACAACGTCACGAATCTTAGCGGAACAGTACACTTCAGGCTTTGAAATGTATACAGAACATTTCATTCATCTAGGACTTTCATACACCTTTATCAGGTTTATTGTGGATTCACTTCATAATACATCTGTTCCTCTCACATTTTCATTTACAATTTTGAAAATTAAATTTTTTGTTTACTTCTACAAAACTTGTTGGTTTTGCTTCTTTCTCTTGCATAGTTAATGATTATAGAGTCGTAAGAATTGATGTAAGTCTTGTATTGATCCATATTGAATGGAAAATATCAGGACATTTCATAATCAATCAAGCGTTATTTGCCCTCTATCTAAATGACTTCGATAGTTACTTCCTACGTTCCTCTGGTAATGGAGTTACAGTTGATTTATTGAAATGAGACAAAGTGAGATATTTCGACCTTCTTGCTTTGCGATATGTAGACACCACTGCTGTATATTCAGATAAACCAAGAGATATAAACAATAATCTTGTCTAATTCTTTAATTACTAACATAGATATAAGCTTATCATTGAAACCAAAGTCATAAATTCTGGTAAATGTACATGTAGACAAATAATGGAGTTCACATTAGAAGAATTGTCAGAAAGTATAAATATATGCGATTGGCCCATTGCCCAGAATGGTAGAAATATTTTGAAAATTAAAAACTGAAAAAGTTATATAAAAAAGTTATGTACCCTTTTATGGAAAGACTATTAAATTTAAATGACTCCTAGCTAAATGTTTGAGATGACAATAGTGTTATGAATATCTAATTTTGTAATATGTATTCAAGACTTAATTTGTAGTGATTGTCTGTAGCTAGATTTTGTGTACTTGTATTGTTTCTATTTTAAGATATCAAGAGTGAGTAGATTGTACTATATCCATAAAAAGCCATGGTCAAGTTACTAATAATAGTATTAGTAGTAAGCATGTTGACAATTTTGGTGTTGTTTCCCATTGGATAGGTCTCTTAGATGGGTTATTAGAGGAATGAAATTATTTCCTATAAATTTTTATTTCTCGTGTTTCTGTTATGACATTAAGTCTGCAGAGGTATTTTATGATGTATTTGAGAAGAAACATTTATTTGGATTATTCATTGGAATTAGAAAGTGCTCATTTGACTAATATATTAATCTCGGATGTTTGTGAAATATTCAAAGGAGTTCGCGGACAACGCCATTTTGACACACTATTCACATCTTGAATTAAGTTGCAATGTCTGATTGTTTCTGACTGGAATATTTCATTTTTCAGATTCAATTTATATTACTGTATGAGCTCCATCCATTTTCATTTTTATAGCTTTGATAGTTAATTGTTAAGTTTTACAACTATTACTGGCTATGCTACCTTCTGTTACTTAGCTTATGACCATAGAATCGTAGCAATGGTTTCAATTCTTACGTACACACTTGATATCTGGGGTTTTGATAACGTAGAACGTAGTCAGTTAGATTTTCTAAAATCAATACTAAACGTTAAATGATCCTCCACACGCGTATTGTGAGCTTTGTAAAATGCCTTGATAAATATAAAATGGATAACTATCATTAACGGTACAAAAAGCACGTTTATAACAACTATGTGAGGCTATTGAATTGTCTTGGGAAAAAAAATGACAGAAAAATTTCATAATATTGTATTTGAAAATGTGTTGCCATTTGTTTAAATTACATGAAATATTACCAATAAGTCAAGGTTAGGTACGACTTCTTGGTCAGTTTATAAAGAGATTTGAATCGTCCACTGCTAAATTCACAAAAGCAATACATATAGATTTTCCAATCGAAATTGAAATTAGGACATCTGTTGTGAAAACGTTTTAACAAATACAATATAAGACCAATATAATACAATTTCAAATATACAATCGTTCGTTTCCGATAGAGGAAGAAAGATTGGAAAATTTGCATTGACATGAAAATTATGCAAACTTAGCGTGCATAATTCCGTGTCTCATGCATTTTTTGCACGCAATATATTTTCTGGAACAAAGAAGAACCTAAGTCCTACACAAAACACTCGTATATCAGACCAACTTTACAAGTGCAAAGAATATGCTTTAAAAAAATGGGGTTAAAAAATTCTCTATAATGACAAAAATGATTTTATTATAATGCAATCAGTTTCTAATCATCTCTACTAGATATGCATGTTGTATTTTCTATTTTAAAGATGAACAAGATAGCATAAGTTTCTCAGTGTAAGCTAATGAGCTTGCAAGAAATTAATTTGTATTCCATTTAACGTATTTAATTTTTTTCCTTTCCAAATATATCAACTTCTGTGTATTACAGTGTGAAGTGATATATTTAAGTTTACGCTTATTCTTATTCATGTTTGGAATTGAAGGTTATATTTCTGTCCCACTGATTAGGAGGTGGAAAGCTTATATATATATATATATATATATATATATATATATATATATATATATATATATATATACATATGTAACTTATACATATATATATATATATATATATATATATATATACTGTACCACACACAGTATAAAGGATGATGTTTGGTCGAGCTGAAGTCCCTTTTCTGTTTACTTGGAGAAACCTGCTAGCTTTTGTTAATTCATGTCCTAGTAAGAATGTTTATTGTGATGCAGGTCAGGTATCAAAACTGATTATACATAAACCAACATTTACTGCACTTTGTTCCCCTGGGAAATTTTGATGTATTGTCTTAATTATCTTTTGAATTCTCCTTTGTTTAGCCTTGAGGTAAAATTCAAATATGGAATTGTGATCAGAGGTGGCCTAAATCCAGAGAAATTACGGCGAGAAAAGCACATAAATTCTGTCAGGAACAATATAATTTCATTTCTAGAGGAAGGCTCCTTTCCCACCACTAGATTGTTTCAATGCTCCTTTTAAATGCATACATAATTTGCCATAGGAGTCAGAGATATTGCTGGAAAAAGACACACACAGGCAGACACGCACACAGGAAGGCACATAGATAAAAGCAAACGCATATTATTTATAATATATGTAAAATAAATTTCCTTATATTTTAGAAACAAAAGGGTCACTTTCTAATGATATTTCATTAAAACTCTTCTCAGTTTTTGCCACAGTATTGCAAAAATAAATAAATACCGGAAGCTTTGCTTAAATATGAAATGTGCATGGATTTTGTATGAAAATTGTGAACCCAATCAATATTGTTCAGTCTTTCACGTCATTGATGGTTAATCTGTGTGATCATTTGTATTATTGAAGGTCAGATATGGATTATAGGTTGAATCAGAACTGATAAATGATTAACACGAATTCGTCCGAGGTATATCTTAATGCGCATAAATAGTAAAAATTTGTCAGGATGTTTTATAAAGCAGAAAAATCTCCGCATTTCCCAATGATAACATTCTGTTTTCTTTTACATATAAATTAAACATTTGACAGAAAGCGGATGCGTCATTAGATCAGTGTAGTCCTATACGATACTAGAATCTATATCACGTTATGAATATGCAATCATTTACCTTCAGTACGGAAAGGTCAAAGTCACAGTAGCCAAGATAATCAACTTTATCAAGACAATATGTATATACACGAGCCAACCTGAGCAAACATGAACTGATTAAGGATGAGATAGGTGTAAATAATCATTCGAACATATGATAGCCCTGCAGAGTAGTCATGTGAGTAGAGTCACATATGTTTTGCGGTCAAGACAAACTAAATTTTTAAGAGGAAATATCTTTCTAAGGTAGAGCATTTTTAGTATAGATATTCTTTATATACACAAGTGTCACAAAACAAATTGTATTATATTATGTTGTACAAACTATGCACTTCACAATCGTAAAATAAGTTTACAATTGGTAACGGATAAGATAGGGTTGATTTATTAGCAGTAGATTGCCTGCTGTTATACGACTAAAAGTGTTTCTTCTGTACAAAATCTGAAGACATGTTCACAACGATTGTTCATCTTGGTGAGGAATTAAAATATCTGACATAACTTATATAAGTGTATGACAGCATAGCATGTCTGCTTGTTTTTATTTCAGAAGCGGTACGGCAGTGTGCCACACTATCTTTTTATATGATCCATTTTCTCAACTCATCTTCGTTTTTCAATAACCTTGAGGAAAGGAGAATGTTTGTAGCCTCATGCGTGTGTCACATAACTACCAGAATTATTTAATATGATCAAAACGTCTTATAAGAAAACTTAATGGACAGTCTTTATTGCCATTGACTAAGTAAACTACATTTAATCTTTTTAATCTCTTTCCTCAGTATAATACACATGACCTAGTTAAAATCGAACATATGTGTGCGGCTAGCCCTAACGTGATGATCTCCTATTTCAGACCAGTTGAAAAGATCTGTTTGGGCACACAAGACCCAGATATACCATGGATAAGTGTGGTATGTAAAATTTTACATACGTCATGATGTTTCTTTCCAGGGATATTCAATCAGCACTACTATGATTCAGCAAATATTCAAAATACGTGTTGGAAAAAATCTTTCCTTATATAGTAATAGTGTAGATAGAAACATTTATGTCGTCTGTCAACAGGCTGCAAATAACAGCGGTAGCTTTAATAACTCCGTTTGTTGTTGTTGCTATATGCTTATAGACGTTATTGTTGTGTGTGCGTGTGGGTGTGGGTGGGGGTGAGTAACCAAAAAACACAGTCTACCATGGGATTACCTACATATATATTAGTATTTATAAAGAGAGACGAAGAATACTTTTAGGACACTAACTGAGACAAGAAGGACTACAGGAAAAATAAATATGGAACCCAAACAGCCAAAATATTTCTTCTGTAAAGGAAATAATTATTCATGATTCTGAAATCATCGTAATGCCATAACTATATCAATAATAAGAAACATCATGAATATGCAGTTCTAAATAAGGTTTACATTGCACATTGTTTATACACACTATGCTCTAGTTATATGTATTATGTTTATATACATCATAATCTAGTTGTAAGTACTATTTATTTGAAGTATGTATATATTCATTACTTAAAACATGTGCTCGAATAACGCTGTCGATCAATGATAGAAACAAATATTATAGAGGATGGGACAAGGGCATTGAGGCTCATGAACAAAAATATACTTTGGTCAAAATTACTGTTCATATGTCTTAGTGTGCAGCTGAATTCTAAACAGATGTTTCCTTCTTTTCATCATATTCATAATTACAGACAGGCTCAAACAAAAATTGTGGGTAAATGATTTTTCTGATCACGAAGGCAAAAATGAAAACAAATGAAAACCATCATTAAGATTATAACAGTGTGAACTTAGTCTGGCACCCAAATACGTATGCCAAACAGAAGTTGAATATATGACTGCAGAAGAGTTTAATCAAAATCGACTTTGCTTAAAAATTAGATGATTCAGTATGTATTGACTCTTAGTATGTACTTAGTTGATCATGATGACCTGTTGTGACGATGATGATAAATGCCCCTCCTTTACAGTATGTGTCCAATATATGCCACAGTAATACTGCTGCTGCTACTGCTTCTGCCAATGCTACTATAGCCACCACCACTAATACTGCTACTAATAATACCACTCCTACCACTACCACCGTCACTACTGTTAGTACATTTTGTGTTTTATTTTAGACTTTAGGTTTAATGGCGATTTCACCGTTACACCAGAAATGAAGCAGAAATTCGATGAATATGGATACATCATCGTGAGGTAAAGCTTTCTTATCTAGTGAAAATTGCACGTACAGACCCGCTCATAGTGAAGGCTGATTTTAAAAAAAAGACTATAAAGTTGTAGTAAATCGACGATATTAAATTGATCTTTATGCACATTTTGTGCTATTGCAACGTAAAAGTATTATTAATTGTAAATAGTTTATTCATATGGTTTGGAATTTGTCTACCGGTTGGTATTTGGATGCGTATGTTATATTCTATAAATCATTTTTCTCACTCAGTATTTCTTTCATTTTTTATAACCTGTTCTTTTCTGTTTCTGAAATTGGGCTATATATTCTAATCGCACAGACGATTGACACATTTTCTGTAATATATAATTATCTCCACTATTATCAGAAAGATGCTGTCTCAAAAATATGTCTCTCATATCAATTGTACTGAAATTTATCGTGAGATATATTCATCTTTTTATTGGCCCTTCTTTCTCCACTCTCTAGCTGTTTCCGTGGGTCATATCATTCAGTCTCATCCCGTATATACTTTTCATTCCTCTCTTTTTCCTTCATGTAAAGAGCCACATACCTACCACCAGTTGTTAGTCAATTGTTGAGTATTAAATTTAAACTAATGTTTGTTAACTCTATCTGAGCTATTTATAATTTACTCTGTAATATTGTATGTAGTGCCAGCTTGTCTGACCGTAAAGCCGCATTGTTGGTGATATTCTGACTCCTTGGACATCTATTATATAAGACCTACAAATTCCAACTTTCATAATTTCACTGTCTTCCACACAATTGTTGTGATTTTGATTTAAGGTGAACCAAATATTACTCTCACTGCATTCGTCCTTGACTTCATTTACAATGTTGTGCTAAGTAGAAGTCGTGGTCATCCCAGATGCGTGTATTAACCAATTATCGATTTTGTATTCCTTAATTTGATATTGTTCTCTTCCTATCCTTCAATAACATTATCCCCTACTTCCCTCGTCTATGACGTGATACTGTATGAATATATTCATCCAATGCAATGTTATTGGTGAGATGAGGCAGATGCGGTTGAGTGTGTATTAATTGTGCTGAGCAGTTACACATATTGTCAAATATAAACATTGTAAATAAAATTACGATAAAAAGATCTTTAAATGAATTCATTTCTTGTGGTTCTATTAGATTTAAGAGGCACATGTTTCGTATCAAGTTGTTTTAGTAATATCAATCGCGATCCTTAGATGCTGAGTCTAATACTACACCTCTTACACAGATTATTATACTCTGATTGCTGAAATTTAATATCAAAAGTGTCCATGAATAGTGAAAAATCCAAAAATGGAATTGAATGTCACTTTGTTCTTTAAATATGAATGTCATGAAGAAAAATGTATTTGGAACATGATTATATTTGATTCTAAAAGTGAATTTCCTACGTTTGGCTGTGGCGAGCCTCCTACTCTTCTAGAAATTGGTAGATATTAAAATATACACAATTTGTAAAGAAAGGAACAAAGATAAGACCATAATTTATATGAATGTCCTGCCTATCACGAAATATGATAGGAGTTATAGCGAATACTGTTACATTCATAAACTGATTTTAGACTTGGCATTCTGTAGACTAGATTCGTTTATAATAAAAGTAATCTCGACGTTATACAACTTACAGTCAAAGAGTGCTATAACATTTTCACTATATAAAAAGTAAATTGTATAATTTAATGTGCATTATTTCATGGATTTCTTATTGGTCTTAAGTCTTCATTCATAGTTTCTACGTTGACTCCATTAATACAGGTCTTATTCGGGCAATCACGGCTACACTAACAAATATGTGAGCCATCTCACAGAAAGAGAATATTCGCTGCCCTCTATAGGTATATTTGTTTAGGCAACTGTCTAGTATATGAAACCACACCAATCTTAGCTTTCCATATAAGGTTATGGCCAGGGCCCCAACCCCTAAGGGATCTTGGTTTAAACCAGTTATCTTATATTTCTTGAATACTCCCGTTGTGTACTTATTTGGTTTTACAGCTTTATATAGGAAAGATAAGGGCTTATTTGATTCATTAAAAAATTTCAATGTAACCATAGCACAGGGGCCTCGAACTTTCGAAGTGGCCTGGCCCTATATCAACCTCTTAAGGGTCATTTAAGGTATAGGACATTTAAAAATAGGACATTAAAAAATATATTTAAACATAATCATCGATATCTGAGCTTGTTATGATTTTGAAAATTCGTTTTATATATTTCAGTAAAAGAAAGGTATGTTTGCATGATCGCGTTAGATTATATACGTTTTTAATTTTGTTACTCATATCATGAGACGTTAATAAACACGTAGGTTTTTTTAGATGAAAAGTGTATATTACATAATGAATGCTACTGAACTAACTATTTTAATATATGCCACCAGTCATGAAAGTAATTGACACTTTATAATTAATTGTTAACAGGAGTCTGTTGGATAAGGAAGAACTTGAGCTTATTAGCAAAGCAATTGCGTTACCAGACGGTGTGCTTAAACATCGCTACTCGGTAAGTGAGGTATTATATGAAGACATTGTTTTATTTATGTCTTACACTTTTTATTGGTAAAATTGTTTAGAATTTTTTTAATGCTTTCTCCATAACTCATGACGAAATATATGTACGATTTGAAACAATCGTTTAAGCTTGTGTCATAAAGAATGTGAATGAACTATAACTTCCATAGGTAACAATGTGATTTTGATTAATCGCCTAATCGCTGTTGAAAATTCCAGAAGAGTGTCATTTGTATGTGTGATTGTACGTTGTTTTAATCAAACTAACTGAACTGCGTTAAAGTAAAGATTCATATTCTTGTACTGACTTACATGTGCAAATCGTGCACAACGATATATATTAGCTTCAAAAAAGAATTAATGTCAACTGTTTCAATGTAAATTAAACGAGCTATACAAAACGTGCCCACAGAACTGTGCAAAGTTCATGAAAAGCTCAATTGTCACATTTCGTTCACAAATACCTGAACTGTACTGGCCCGTATTCACTAATCGTCACCACTTGAGATCGCGCACTGTAATTCGACATTAGGATAGTTGTTTCAAGCAAACTAATTAACAGTCAACATGTTCAGAATTGATACTTACTCATTTAAAGACCGCTTTGATTAATTTTATCTCAAGTTTACTGCTGTGGTGAGTTTATAAGAAACAATAAAATTACCATTGAGTGGTAGCTAAAAGAAGTAGCCAGCAATGGCATCAATTTAATTTTAAATGAGGAAATGACTTTCATTTTCAACAGTTCGTCTTATACTTCGTCTCTTTGTTTTTATATATCGTCCGTAAAACCATTTTCAGCTTGATGATCCAGAGGGGCGCCCTCTCGGCAGAGTCATATGGACCCATCCAGGAAATGACATCACTGGTGTGTTGGCAAGATCAGAAAAGGTGGCGGGTACAAGTGAGCAGGTATATTTAAGTGGTTCACACTTGTGAGACAAGAATAAATAAGGATGGCAATATAGTTTCGTACTGTATTAATGGAACGTTTCTCAAGTAAAACTTTAACTAATCGTTTGAGTCAATTATTCTTCTTATCCGATAGTTCAGGTTGTATCACGTATATTTAATACTAGGAAGGACAATATTTCTTAGATGACGCAAAACAGGTTAATGAACAAATGCATGTTGTCCTGAAATCCTAAATTATCTGAAACAACGGCATAGCTATAGAGACACAGATATTAACGCAAGTAGAATTTCACAGTTTCAAAATAAGGACCCTAACTCAAATGAATGATTGGAGGGACAAAGAAATCAGTTAATGTTTTTAATACGAAAATATCGTGTTATTTGATTGGAAATTTTTTTGTGATAATGAATAAAGTTTCTTAGATTTACGTATACTAAATTACAGTATTACTTGCATATATGAACATTCTTATGAATATTCTTACTTACGAAATAAGTACATACAAACATATTTACATTGTAACTGGATGAAGCCGGGTTAGGACTGAATTAGGGAGGACATTGAACACAATTTCGTAATGATATCTTTATAATGTAATTCAATGATGAATTAATCTGACGCCGTACTCGTGCACATAACAACAGTGGATTTAATAGAATTATTAGTACAGAGTTCAACATAACGATATCTTTCCTAAATAGAACTAATCAGAGCATGTAACTTAAACGAGAAATCAAACGAGAATTAATATATGGAACCTACAAACAAGTATGACAAATATATGAATTTATCATAATGAATGATCAACGAATAGCATTTATAAACGAACATGACTGATATATGGTTCTATCACCATGGATGATTAATGCACATAATTGATAAATAAATATTAACAGCGAATGATTATTCAACAAGAAAAATGTATTTATCATTGAAGTACAATCATACAGCGACACTGAAGTATTTATTTCACCTATATAGTTGTACTAGATTATTGATTTCAAAAATGGAATTCGTGTATTTCCTATCGACTGGTCGTCGAACGCAATGCGTTTCCTGTTCCACGGGTATCGTTCAATGTTCAAAGAGCGAGAACACACGACCCGGTCCTCCCAGTGTGCCAAATGATCCTTTGAAAGCATCCCCAATACCTGCAGAACAGCGTGTAGAAATAATTTGGATCCTAATTGCGAATAAACCAACACCGTCCACCATGCCAAGGTTCAATTCGACTGCAGTATCTTTCTTACGCGAAACTCCCAAAAGTTCTACGACTTTCCAGGAAACACCTCCAAAACTTAAAACGGACAGCTGTCTGACAAAACTCGTCTGCATTGTGATAATACAGGGAAAATTTACTCTATAAGTATCGTGATTATGGTCAATTCTAAAACAATGGAACTTGATGCAGTCAGACCTCTCACTGCAGGAAATTTGCGTATGCATCAGTGGGTGCACTGAACACGGCAGATTGACATTGGATAACTCTGAACTCGCAAACATTTAGTTGATATATATAATGAATTGATATTAAGTATACAAAGCCACAGACAATACCTCCCCCCCCCAAAAAAAGGAAACACTTTAAAAAAATTGTGGAATATGAGCACAATCTACATCCTGAAACTTATTATTTACATTACCATGTCACTAAGGTAAAACAAAGATATGCAAGTCAAACCCAGTTAAAGTAATCGGCCCCTAACATTTGAAACCCTCGAAAATCCTCAATCCGAAAATGATATGGCTGTAAAGTCAATAAGCAATCATACCGTGCAGACTTTTGTTTCGTTTAAATACACAATGGACTAGGACAAATTCTGAAATAAAGATAAGTTAAAACTTTCCCTATTTCTTATACCAGTGCGAAATACTCCATTTCGACCCCGGCGTAGTTTTGCTCCCTAGGCAGCAAATTCTTACTAGCATGAAATGGATAACTTTACCACCTCTTGCTACTGTAGCAAAACCTCCTCTAACTCCGTCTCGAATGCATCAGTTCTCAATGCAGATGACGTTTTTAGCTCTGGCGACATTAGGACTGGTAAAATTCGCCTTTTCCTTAAAAGTTTTAAAAGCTATACCTTGGAATAAACCCCAAAAATCTATATTTGGCTGCCATTTTCTACCGAAGTCAGTCTACGGACGTGCTATAGGGGCCAAATTTGGAATGAAGTTCCTGTAAAGTCCTATCAGTCCAAGACACGATCAATCTGTTTCTTGGTTTCTCGCCAAGGAACAACCCTTGTCAGGATTCTGCTTCAACTTCTTGGACCCTCTTACGAGATTGCCTAAGCATTATACGTTTTAAAACGCTATACTGCAATTGATGGGTCTTGCTCTGAGATTGATCTTGAGGAGTCTGCTGAAAAAGGTTGATTAATACCTCTACATGCTCTTCCCAGGAATACAAGAACATCGCGAACGAAACAATCTAGGTTCCACATGCCTTTCAACGACGTGCGCATGGCACAAACACACGACATACAGGCGGTGACGAACCGAAAGGCTTAAGGCTATAGTGGTAAGTATCTTTCGGGGTCGCTCGTGCCGTTAGCGCGCCTGTATTATCAGCGATGTGATCCTGCGAATACCCTTTGTAGAAGGTCTAACTCAAAGCATATTGGTTTCATGCTAGGTTTTGAAACAAACTCTCCATATCTGGAATCAGTTCCTCAACAAAAACGGTGATTGTACCAATCTGATGCAAGTTAAGTCACCTCAAGTCTAGCATTTTACTTCCCAGTTTATTGTACCCGCGCATTAAAAGGTACAGGACACGCTTTAATTCGGATTGGTTCTGATACTTATTGCATGCTTTATCAATCCATTATGAACTATTATATCTGTAAATACATCTGGAAACTTACTTGAAATTTCCGTGATACATCAGTTAAATCTGGTCACACGTTAACCATATATATATATATATATATATATATATATATATATATATATATATATATATATATATATATATATATATATCCTCTTTACCAATTAGTATCAGGCTTTCATGGTACCATTTAGTATGAGGCGTTCATGGCGAGTGTCTGTAATGGGATCCATCTTTGTTTCGTCACAAGGTTTAGTCGAATTTCCTTCATCGCGTTCATCAGTTGTAATAATTTGATTCCTAGACTCCCGAGTGAGCGATCTCCTTGTTTGTCATCTTGCACGTACATACTAATCTCTTTCGCAGATTGACGACGTATTATTAAGTCTTTTTAACTTCCTCTTCTGCGATATTACCCGACTAAAGTTCGCGTACAATCCGCATTGGACTATTTTGACACCCCACCCCCCAATTTCGTCTTGTACCTCGCGATACGTAAAACAAATCGCGTTGAAATATGTATCCCTTGCTTGCGGTCTCTAGGCGCAAATTCGACTTAGCATTTGTTTTGCCATTCAGTTAAATGTATCTACAAATCCATTGCACATGTGTTGAAACGGTGTGCTTCGCAACAGATTAATCGATAACAAACTACTAAGTTATGCAATATATTTTGAGGTACATTGAGCCCCACAATCCGTGAGAACCACCTCAGGAACACCAACACTGCCATACATATTTCCTTTCGCGTATGAATGTAGAACTGACTCCCCGCATTTACAATGCTTCAAGGAGGTGCTATGCCTTTTCCCACATACAAATTCATCGCGTTTGACATCGGTCACGACTTTCGAACTTTCACTTAGCGAGCGGTTTTTTTCATACCTATTAAATAATGAGGAAACCTAACCTCTGTTATAGCTCTGAGTCTACAGCTTTCTAGATTTGCAATCGTTAAGTGATATATGGGTGTGTTATACACATAGCTCAGACGGGTCAGGTCATTAATGGCATCTCGATCTATATATTTTATACAGCGATTGATCTAAGAAAATTCACAGGGATTGTCATCAAGGATTTCGGTCATTCCTAACGAGACTCCGCGTTTCCTCAACGCTCGTAAAGACCGTAATTGACTGACGGGTGTCGGTACCACTAGCTATATATACACTCATCTCGGGAAACAAGACATGTGCTGATTGATTGAATCACATCACGTATGACAGCGCATTCACCGCTGACTCTAGTTCCGTACTCGCATCGTTAGTTCCTAAATTATCGTGTCATAACCACTGTCTGCTTCTAATATTAAACGCTACTCTTTGGACAAAATTATTTCGCTTCTGTGAACATGTATATTCTTACGATCTGTATCTTTCCCAGATTGACCATTTCAATCGTTAGTAGCACCACATTTCTCGGATTCTCTGGTACTCGGGTCTTTAACCTTTTTACCTAATTGATTCTCTTTCAAGACGACATCATTGGCATCTTCCCGAACTTCAGTGAAAAAATATGCCTGTATAGCCGATTATAAATTTTCTTGATTGACTTTCTCCTCTGAAACAGGTACAACATCTTGGCACAAGGGGTTAACAACTGGTCTCTGAGTAAAGTGACTGTACTAGAGCTACCACTACATTTGATTTTCTATCTTACCACGTTCAACCCTTCTCACAAACTGGGCAAATGTTTCGCCTGATTCGGGTTTAATATTCCTAACTGTCTTGCTGAATCCATGCTGAGTTAACTTTTGAGGAGTACTGATCTTGATGTGTCTTATTTGCACGCGCCGTTCCCAGGTTTAAACCAATGCACATGCAGCGCTTTATTTTTTAATAAACCCCCCCTCTCTCTCTCACACACACACACACACACACACACACACTCTATTCCTTAATTAACTGCCTGATGTTATAAGCGTATCTCCTCTTTCTGTGCTTACCTTTCTAATGTCATCGTTCTTTCCTCAGATTCTACCTTCTTCTTAAAGGCCGTCTTAATTTCCTCATCATGCGTTTCAAATTCACTTCTTTCCCCAATATCTAGCTTTTCTCTTTCTCTCCTTGAATGCCCGTTCCCTTTCATGATGCCTTCTTCTCCTGAACAAAAGTTAAGAAAATTCCCTCATAAACAAACTGCTTGCCCATCTCCGCAAATCTTTAAGTGAATATATGAATAATACTGCTAATGAGTTCATCAATCCAGCCAGGGGAGCTACCATATTAAACATTCAATTATGGGAATATCACAAATCAACTGCATCTTCTTTTCAGAGGGCAATAAATAAACATAAGCGTAAATATATATGTATATAAGTATATATGACGAAGAAAGGGACCAATATATAATGTGAGCGAGAGTTTTACTCCCTCGCCGGTTTTATTCCTTGTCCGGAGGTTCATTGTCGGAAAGAGATAAGTGATAAACATTACTTGAGTCCAGACCTATGCAAACACCAACGATAGCGATTTGCCCACTTCTGCCACAGTTATTAGAGGACGATGCTGAGTTTGGATTATACCTAGTGGAGACACCAAGCATAGTTTCGCGAATGAGTTCATTACTCATCAAATGTAATTCAGCAATGAGGGAGTCCAACACCATCATTGTGCGCATAAGGTCCAGCAATGGATATAACAGAATGCTGCATACTGCTCTCATTAGCGGATATTTGAAAATGATAAATGGTATTGTTCCTAAATGAAACTAATCAGACCATGTACCTTTAACATGTCATGAAACTATCATCAATTCCGGTCTAATTCCGGTTCTAGAAATCTGTACTAATGGTCACTGAGCAGCCATGCATAGTTCAGTCTTCCCATCAGCAGTAACATCCCATTAGAAGCCTATTTTTCCCCGCAGACTCAATGGTCTCTTACCTTTCATTCCTATGTACAAGTAAACCAATACCGTTCTCCATGTCCGCACTATCAGCACTCGGTTTACACGAAACCCCACAAAGTTCTACAACACCCTGTCACACAGCTCCATATCTAAAGACTATTTCCGTAAAACGCGTATGAATTGTGATTGTATTGCTATAACTTACTATATACCTTCCCTGATTATGCTCAATACACGGCCATGGAAATGGAGCTCGTAGTAATCGGGGTTTTTGCTTCAGCACTTTGCGTCTGTTGCAGTGGGTGAACCCAGTTCAATATTTAGAAAACAAAACCATCGGGTGATGTTCTACACGGCAATAAAACCCATCTAAAATTTTTTTAACATATGATACATTTACATTAAGAACACACAATTCAGTTACATACATATTCATCAACCTGTATCAACAGCATCATCAAAATCATAAATAATATTGCTATTATTATTAATTATTATTATTATTATTATTATTATTATTATTATTATTAGCTTCTGGGCGGAGAAGTCTATCATTATCACAGCAAACTTTTGCTGAAAGACGCTAAGACTGGGGGAAGACACATGTGGCATCAGGACTATGGGTGAGATCTATAAAGGAGTAACTGAATGAATTGTTAATTGGGAAATGGATAAACAGACACAAAACAGTATATTTTGAATGAGGAATAATGCAAATGACAATTTCAGATAATTTGAGTCCAAAAGACATATTTATTTTTACATTGATATTCAAGGACAGCTAAGTATTTGTATAGCCCATGTTTAAGATGCTAAACGGAACTATGTAGTTTAAGGGTAAAGGTTGCAAGCGAACTTAGATCTTGTAATTATAATTTTATTTCTACAAAGTTATAGAACGGGAATGTGGATGTATCTTAAAGTCGAAGCCGAAAGCATAAGAAAGAGATGAAAAAATAGAAAAACACTAAACAATTTAATCTTATAACTTTTTCAGGTACTGGTATGACAATGGATGCCTACGTCCGGACATGTTGACAGTTTTTATACCCATAGACCGGTGTGTGAAAGAAAACGGCTGCCTCGAGGTAAAAATTCAAACATGACAGTGTATAATAAATTTAGAGGTTTACTCTTGTGAGTGCCCGAGTGCTGCCAATCACGATAATTATAAGACTTCAATGTTTCAAACAGAGCCGTTAGTGTTTTCACTAAAGACACATGTTTAGAAGTGAAACCTGTATCGACCTTTTCTTCAATTATTTACGTGGGGTTCGTTAAAAATTAATAACTGCTGGTGACCCCTCATTTACCCTCATTTTTTTGTTCCATTTGACCATAGGTCGTTTAATGTCATCACGTTTTCTTATATCCATTGTGTGTCTGTACTTTGCAATGAGGTCATTTTGTTTGAGCAAACATATTTGTGTGGCTTTTTGAATTTTTAAGTGTAGAGGTAAATTTTGTTGAAGAATTTGAAGGGAGTTTTAGTTCAGATAGTTGGTTTTCCCTTGGAACATCTGATTTCTCTTTTGACTGGCTTTTAAAGGACAAGGCCATATTTACTAGTCAGAATAATCTTTTGGCCCACACCATGGTTCATGAAATTGTGCTTTTTTTTTATAAGGTAGTGAAAAACAGAAGTATTATTGCCATCTTAAACATATGTAGTTGAGATATTGATTGAGTTGTGTTCAAGTTTTATTTGAGATGATTTACGTATTTCAATTATTTGAATTACAAGGTGCACATAAACTTTATGGCTAAGTAACTATTTTAGAATTACTGTGAATTGATCTATAGAAGTTTTGGATTATATTACTGTGAAACGTCAAGACTGTTAACATTCCAACATTCAGTTGGCACATGAATAAAATAGATTGGAGATCAATCGGTGAATCACTGGAACTCATATGTAATACTCTAAACGTTTGGAATTGTGATAGATATTTTAGGATTATTTGGGATTTCATCCACAATATTGGTGGTTATTTTTAAATTTTCACTTGGCATTCTCGACAAATATATCATTGTTTGAGTTTTTCTAACTTGTTGGTTTTCGATTTTATTTCGAATTTAGTTTAAGACACAGAGTCTTAGCAACCATAATTACGTAATCCTACTCTGAAATTTTGAATCCCAATTCAGTTGTTTGGATTATCATTATCACGAGTTAGAGTAAGAAAATAGATGGACCAAAGTTCGTATATTATAAGAAGACAACCATGTTGGTGACTATCGCTTGAGCTACTGATAAGGTTAAATTTGAATTATGCTGCCCTCTGATTCATATTGATTTGTTGTAGATACTACCCGGATCACACAAGTATGGACGAATTGAACATATATCGAAAGGCATTCAGGAAGAGGCAGACCTGGAAAGAGTCGAGGCAATCAAGCAACAAACCTCACTAATATACGTACAGCTGGATCCGGGTAGTGCCCTTTCTCATATATCACAAGATTTCACTTCATGTTTTAATGCTGCAAACATTTTAAATGTTTTATCATAAAACTAAGATACCTCTGACAACAATATTTAGCATATTTAAATAAAAAATTAAGCAAACATACAAACATAAATGTTAAGCGAAATATCCCTGGGTCGTCCTGCTAAGTCAATTCTGTATTAAGATTCTGCCTGTTATTAGAATCGCCCTATGGCGAGGATCTCAAATTCCAGGACAATGCGCAACGACAATAATAGCTACGCATAAAACCCTGTCGAGAGATTCCGGTGCAGTGTACAGTTTCCATGCAAAGTTGCCATGTTGCTATTGCTTGATCATTTTTCTTAATATAAGCTTACATGGATAGCCACGTGTTAAGAAAATATAATCAAATTTCCTTGATTGTATACTTGTGAACGTTCAAGTTGTACCGTAATCTCTCTCTCTCTCTCTCTCTCTCTCTCTCTCTCTCTCTCTCTCTCGACAAAGGTAAATATAAATATTGGTTTCCTACTATTTGGCTGCGAGTGAATATCTAAGTGCGATTCATTTGAATATTGAACTAAAGTTTTAGAATTTCGTAGTCAATCGTCTGTGAAATAGGAATCAATGCGACAGAATTAGAACATGACGGACAGTGCCAGATTAAACCCTGTGAAGGCCCCTAGGCAGTCGAAATCTCGGGACCCAGAGCTAATCTGAGCTAAGTAAGTGACTTGGTATAGGCTCTCTTGATAATTGCTAACTCAAATTCATCCAAGGAGTGTAAGCTTGTTAGAAATCTATAGTACAGGAAATAAGTTAGACAAAAGTTGACAATGTGACAATGTAACTGAAGTGAAAATATACTACTTACAAAAAACAAAATAAATAAATGCTTGAATGCATTGGGATATATTCTTTAGATATTCTTTAGAAACCAACAAAAATGCTCTCTCAGCCTGATTCTATAGATAATGTGGACATTGAGAGAAAGTCTCAAAATAGCATTGATGTTGCTCAAGACATGTAAGATAATGAAGCTGAGGACAACAGCAATTCAAGGCCGGATTTATACTCACCAGAAGTGGATGATATGGGGAAACCGAAGGGAAATGAGAGGAAATTTAAAATGTCACTGATGCTGTTATCGAAGATGATGCCAATGATGATGCCAATGATGATGCACTATTTGTTTCACAGACATCGCAAGCGGAACAAGATTCATATGTAGAAGAAATTGATGATGGCATATACATGCAAATCAAAACCAAATTTGGAACTGTTGATAGAAATGCCTTCAAAGAAAAATTGAAATCAACACTTGATATCAAAGGTCTCAAAGATACTAGGCAACCTCTGTTTGATCGAGCAAAAAGGAAGAGATATGATTGTCCTGATGGTCGATTAAAAGAACGTTTACCTCGAACAAACAGTGCTCCTGTGGAGGATAAGTTATCGGAAGATATTTATATTAAATTCCATTTCATTGAAGGAGAGAATAATTACAGTGACATGAAAACATGTATATCTAAATGGGCACTGAAACATAATTATGAAACAAGATCTTCCCAGCGTTTGAACTCCGTTCGCACCGAATGTATATCACAAAGTCCGAAAGCTTCAGTCAATGATTACGCCTTACAAAGAACAGATGAAGATGCTGATAGAATGAGCACAATACTTGCGCAGATAGCAACAATGAATGATAAGTTTGAAGAAAACCTGGCCAGACTGGAAAACCAGCTATTTGAAATTGCCACACAGAAAGAAAATGAGATTAAAAATTAAAGTCAGATTTAATGGAAACAACGAAGAAACTTGAAGAAGCTAACGCTCAGATAGAACAACTGAAATTAAAAGAGGAAACACTAATCAATGATAATAGAGGAATGTATATCCAGATGTCAACAATGGCAACCCGGGAAAACTAGATAAAAGGAATCACTTCTCATGTACATCAACATCTAGATGTGATCATAAAAAGGATTAACTGTATTGGGGGAAAGTTAAACACAATTTGTACAAGACACATACTTTTATGCAATCAGTCTAACATAAGGAAGTGGAAGAAACGTAGACTTGCAAGTGAAAGAAAATCACGAAAATCATTAACTATCAGCATGTAATGAAAGTAGACGTGGTACCTCTTCACCTACTGACCAAGAAAATGTAGTCTATGGACAGAAAGAGATACACAAAGAGCCTGCTAGAGCTCTTCCAGCAAATTCGTCTGGAAATGGTCTCCCAATATTTACATTGAAGGATTTCCCGCCACTTTCACGGAATGATCGGACTAACATAACGGAAAATGTGAGTCATAATCAGCAAACAGAAGTAACACCTAAAAACGCAAGAGATAGTACTTCAACTGAAAATCGGCAATAGAGGTTAAAATATGAAGAAAGAACTAACATAGAAATAAATGAAAAGAACATAAATAAAGCACAGAAAGGGCACATCAAATCACCAAAAGATCAAAGAATGCCTCCTAATAACGAGGAGAGACAGAAAAAAAAAGATACATCGTATAGACATATTGAGACAATCATTACCAGACCCAATCAAAGGGATATAGAATCAGATGTGTTTGAACCGGTCGTAAGAAACAAACTAAGACGCATTCTGCTCTCTAATGTCAAATCTAGAAAGAATATAGATGTAGTAAGGACAGCTATTGCAACCCACTGCAAGGAGGAAGGTGTGACAGTAACATTCGTCCGCCTCATAAACGAACGACCCCAATGGGATGGATCAAATATATATACATTTCGACTAAATGTACTGGACAAAGATTTTGAACTGATGATGAACAATGAATCATTTTGGGGTTCTGGAATAAAATGTAGGGAATGGATATCAGATAGAAAATGGAGAGAAGGCTACCCACCTGATGAAACGCATGAGAAATACAACATGTATTCATAACGAGCATGGTCATATTACTGGTAATTGCTTCTTAATTGTAATTATGCTCATTATTTCAACACGGAATGTACGTGGTATAATGTCTAGCACGCAGAAACTAACTGAATTGTTACCAGACACAGATATATTTGTTATCACTGAACATTGGCTTTGTACAAAGAATCTAACGTATTTAGATAAATTACATGATAATTTCAAAGTAGTAGCGCTTCCTACTGAAAATATACCACAATGCTATAGAGGTAGTGGCGGGGTTGCCTTATTTTATAGATCATTGCTATGCAAAGTAAGCACCTTGCAAACATGAGTTGCCAAATATTATGGTGGTGAAAGTCTTAGTGAGAGAGTTAGGACCTACAAGTTTGATTGCAACCTACTTTCCTTCGACAACTAGAACTGATGATGCATATGACATATTTTGTGAAAATGTTTTTGATGTGTATGATAGATATTCTGTTGAAAATATATGCATAATTATAGGCGACATGAATGCAGATCTTGTGTGTAAAAATCCATCCAGAAGAGACCTTGCTCTCAGGAAAAGAATAGAACAGAGAAACATAGTTGCTACGTTGGTGATAAAACCTCATGAACATTACATCACGTATAGATCAAAAGGCATGTCACGAACGTCCACACTTGATTATATACTAATACCTGAAATAATCAGAGGTGGTGTAAGAAAACACATAGTAAACGAAAAAATTGATTTCTCAATATCGGTTCACCTACCTGTTACAGCGGCTCTTGCAAAAGATATGTTGAAGAAAAATATAAATACACGTGTATTTCCAAGAATGAAAAGGAACTTGGTGAATCCATTAGAAATCAACATGTATGAATCTGACGTTAGTCCTTTCTTGAATTTCACCCATGAGTGCAAAATGGTAGAAGATATAGATAAGTATAATCAATTGATAACTAAGAGTGTAATAACTGCATCAGACAGATATATTCCAAAGTCCGAATTTAGATCACACTTGAAACCATATTGGAAGAAAAGTGGCCTTGAAAAATCACATCAGGATATGAGAAAAGCGCGCAGAGAATGGATCAAAGCAGGAAAAACTAGAAGCACAGACTGTAACATCAAAAGAAAATACAAGGACGCAAAAAGAGAGTTCAGAAAGAAACATAGGCTAGAGAAAAAGGTATATAAAGAGGGCATATTTGAAGAGATAGGAAAGAGTGCAGAAATGGGAAAAGACGAATTCTACGCAGTCATACGGAAAACAGGAAAGATAAATCAAATTATGGTAATATTGTATTTCGAGAAATAGAATCAAATAATTTGGATGAATGGGTCAATCTATGGAAACTATATTTTTCTGAATTAAGCGGTACAACAGATGAGGAACGTAATGATTGTGTCAAGATGAAGAATATGTACAAAGAAAGCAAACTAGAGACTAAAAACATAAAATGTAATCCTATTACAGAGGAAGAGGTATTGCAGCATATCAAGTCTCTAAAAATAAACAAATCACCAGGCATTGATTGCGTATCGAATGAGCATTTAAAGTATGGTGGAAAATATTTAATCAGACATTTAATTGCCCTTTTTAATTACATAATCCAGTTTGAGTATTTGCCTAATGTATATAGATGTGGGATGATTATACCGATATAAAAACAAAATGGTAAAGATAAAAAGGATCCGGTGAATTATCGTGATATAACATTGACTTCTTGTCTGAGAAAATTGTATGAAAAAATATTGATGACCAGAATTCAAAAGTATTTAGACAAAATAAACTTTCCACATCCTTATCAAATTGGATTTCATAAGGAGGCTGGAGCTATCTCTGCTGCATTTACTCTTCAAGAATGTTTGGTATACTATACTAATCATAACTCTAAGGTATATGCTGTTTTTCTGGATAATGAAACGGCATTCGATAGACTGTGGCATTGTGGACTACTAGAAAAATTAAAAAAGCTAGGAATTAATGCAAAAATATGGAGAATAATCGCCCATTCCTAAACACAGTCAAGTGCCTGTGTAGCGTGTATATCTAACACATTTCCGTTAAGGAGAGGCGTTGGTCAAGGGCGTGTAATGTCCGCTTTTCTTTTTCTCATGTACATAAATGACCTATTGAATGAACTAGTAATGACTAATTGCGGGATAACAATGACTCAGATGAACATACGTGGCATGCTTTTGGCAGACGACACTACTCTACTAAGCTCTACGCTGAATGGATTACAGATACTTGTGAATACAGCTTATCAGTATGCACAGAAGTGGAAATTGAAATATAACCCTAACAAGAGTAATTGGATGATATTCAGTAGAACAAATGAAGTGTACTCATCTAATGGAATTACTTTGGGGTTACAGGATATTCCTAGAGCAAAAAAGTGAAATATGCAGGAGTTACTTTTTCACAATCAATGAAAATTAATGATCGTATGGACTATTCCGACGATAAAGCTAAACGTGTAACAAACTCACTATACTCAATTGGTTTAAATGCAAATGGAATTAATCCTGCAGTTTCTGTGAAAGTCTGGGAAAGAGTTATTTTACCGTCTGCTTTGTATGGCTCAGAACTCTGGTTTAATATGTCATATCAGGGCATTGAATCATTGGAGAAAATACAACGATATTTCGCCCAGAGAGTACAAGGTTTTCCTCAAAGATCGCCTATTGCATCTACGACATCATGCTTGGGGATGATTTCAATGGAAGCTCGCATAGATAAACAAAAACTCGTATTCCTTGGTTGCATGTGTAGAACATCGGCAAACTTAATTGCTAAACAGTTTTTCCTCTGGACTGTTGGAAATTTGATTTTTGACCCCCAACATAGCTACAATTCTTGTATATATGATATAAGTACTGTACTCAAAAGGTATGACTTAGAAGACTATCTCAAAGACTTCATTTTCACTGGAAAATTTCCAGACAAAATAACATGGAAAAACTGAATTGGGACAAGAATACAGATATTTGAAGAGAGAAAACATGAAATGAATATCAGTAACCCATCAGAGGGATTCGGTAGATTTTTTAAAATTAATCCAGGACTAAAAATGCACCATCTATGGAAAGTCGCTTGCACTGACTCAAGCAGAAAAAGGAATATGGGACATTAATTCGTATTGGAGGAATGCAAGCAAGACCTGGACTGTGTCCTCTATGTGGCAAAATAAGTCATGACCGTATTTTGCACATTTCGATGAATTGTCCCTTAACCTTAGACGACAGAAACCACTTGATGGAAAGCCTATTTTCGTATATGCCTCCAGTGCTTTACCGTGATTTCTGTGATCAGATCGATGATGATATACTGATTATGCTATTTGGTGGTTTAAATGACATCTCAGAACTCTTGGAACTTGAGGCATGGATCAATGTGATCAGACTATCTACGAAGTATTTTATTAAGAAAATGGATATTATATATTCGATTCAATACAAAACTTACACAGAATATAAGGAAATAAATACTTGTACTGGACTGCAAAGCGATTGGGATACTATTTTTGTTGTGTAGTTCTATTTTCAAATGTTGAAACATATATTCTTTCTCTGTAATTATATTAAAGCAGAAACATTGTAATCTATCTAGTTTAGTAATGATATTAATATATTTATTAGTTTGCTATTACAAGTAATTCAGAGGACTTCATAAGTAACGAATCCACTATTTTGTGATTCTATGTATTACATTGCATTTCTATACTTTGTCTTAAAATCTGCAGAAAATGGAGGAATAAAAGAATCTCTCTCTCTCTCTCTCTCTCTCTCTCTCTCTCTCTCTCTCTCTCTCTCTTGACAAAGGTAAATATAAACATTGGTTTCCTACCATTTGGCTGCAAGTGAATGTCTAATTGCCATTCATTTGGATATTGAACTAACGTTTTAGAATTTCGTAGTCACTCGTCTGTGAAATAGCCCTTTTCTTGCATATTGTACCAAAATTCAGATGGAATGATCATTATCCATGACATTACACGTCTATCCCATCTTAACTGAATTTCAATTGCATCAAACATTTACAATCCTCTGTATAAACTGAGATGGCTATAGAAGATGTAAAACTTGTTACATCAAAGCCGTTGATACACCAACATTGTTCAGCATTCAAATAAATGATGCTATTGAATAATTTCCATAACCAATATACACATATTAGGATTCTCCGGTATACAATGCCTTTTTTCCTTTGACCTTATGGATTTACACTAAATCTTTAGCATTGGCTGTCAAAGAGTCCTAAACCATGGTTGACGCTGCAGCCAACGAAGACGAAACACAATAATCCTCGCTATGTCTTTCATTTTCCTCGAAAAAGGCTTGGTTACAGTTGACACACGCATCTGAATAAAAACATAAATATTCCTGGTATACATTTTTGACTGAAGAGGCATTTATAACTTTTCATCAAGCTTCTTATTCATTGTTTACAATGGTGATAATAATAAATTATTTCATGATAAATGCAAAGGGGATCGTTCTATTTAAGAAAATAAATTTATGTTAACCCGATCTGAGATGGCGTTATGGCTTAAGTTGATGCAACAGCTATTGGTGTCTGCCTGCTGTCTTTATGTGTTTCTCATAATTTTCAAAGTGAGTGATTGTGTAGGAATCTGGTCGGTTCATTGCCCATTTTCGTGTTCATTACAGAAACCTATTGGACACAAATTGTCACTGCATTATATATATATATTAACCCCGGATTTGTGCGGCCTTGTTTCTTTATGGGTTCTTGGGAAATTTTACTCGTTGTGTTTGAGGGTCGGGTAATTCTAAAGAGGGTAATCATGGCAATATCAGCTAAACTAACCAATTTGTAAAATGGTTCTAATGCGTCATTAACTGCCCAGATGGAAGATGCATGCATACTGACGTTTACAGAACTTCCTTTTATGGATTGTGGCTTCAAAAGTTATAAGCTTCATGATTCACACGACTGTCGCCGATCACTGTTTATTGCCAACTTAATGTGTCCGAATGTAACCTCAGTATACTAAATTGGTTTTTTTTTTGAACGAAAAGTCAGATTTAATTGAAGTAGTGCATGTGATATCCTATTAAAATCCTAAGGAATCAATTCATACCGACCACTACTCTTAACTTGTCATCGTGAATCCACTATGCATCTTTATGTAAGCTTGGGTTTTGATAAGGATTGTGTTTTAAACGAGACATCAATAAATGAACAATGGCAGATTGGAAGAGGTTCGATCAATTTTCGGATGTTAATATAAGGAGAAGGAACAATCTTAGTGCACGACAGCTCATTCGCTAGACAGGCCGCATTTTAGGCTCAGCTATGTTCACAAATCCATTAGATTTCATTTTAAAGTGCAAGATATTTGCATGTAAACGAATTATAAATGTCATTCTATACAAATTGTTTTCATATAATCATGCATCCAGGCAAATACTGTTGAAATCACGGATAAGGGATTTCCTCAGCCTCTGGTATATGAATTGCATATTACCCACGCAAATCGTGGAAATCATGGATGATATAACGGTATCATACCAAATCTGATCGCAAAGTCAAGAACCATATCAAAATGGGAAACAATGATTTATATTGGGGTCCGACCTATTCACTTGTTTCTGGTAGGAATAACCTAATTGATGCTGGTAAAACGATTCTGAAACGTTTATATCCATGAAATATTACACCATGCACAGTTACATGAAGAGCCTTTTCATTTCTATTCAAGTGAGTTGATAATTGGCTTCTCTTCTGATAAATGCAAGGTTATGGGATAATTTAAAACTAATATGGTACATTAGTGAAGACAAATATATTGGCGTCGTTATTGTTCTTTAATTTATTTTAGGGGATGCAGTATTTTTCCACTGCAACATTTTGCACACAAGTGGGCCAAACAACAGCGACTTGAGAAGATGGGCTTTCCTTACTGCTTACAACAAAGCGAACAACAATCCCTTGAAGAAACACCATCATGCATGCTACACACCACTTATAAAGGTACCTTGATATCATTTGTAGAACAATACAATGGTAAAAATGTCCTAGTGATACGTTAACCACATGTCCTAAAGGCAGCGAATTAGATGAGAAACAAAATAACACATGGAATAAACACGAGCGGAGGGGTCCATGAAATGTATTGTATCCTCGCATCGTTCGAACCATAACATAGCTAAGACAACATCCATGAAGGACATGCATATCATGTACTATCCGAGAGGGGTAATGTCACCGATTTGACATATAATAAGGCTTTCGATATAGTATTGCTGACAATGAGTAGAAGAAGCAGTATTTATTTATGATATTGCTTTGTTCTATTGCAGCAGCAGCAATTATTAAAGTATCCGTTTATGGAAGTCATAGGATGTCAATAGAAGATGAAGTTGAAGTATTAGGTTAAGGGTAGCAGAATTTGTAAATGATTGAAACATGAACTATAGTAATAGTAGGGTCATCAGCAACAGTATTAGTGGAAGTAGTATAAACTGAATAATTAGCAGTAGTAGCAGGAGTAGGAAAATAACGTTAATGTAGATGATGCGTATCTACAGGCAATAAATGCCAGTTGCTATATCTTTCCTCAGGTTCCCAACGATGCCATCCGGAAATGCACAGTGTTTACTGATCTGGCGGGCAAGGATTTCATAATTCCTGGGACAGATTCATACATTATCAAACCACCAGAGGAGCAACCATAACTTCGTCAATGAAGATTTATTTTGAAGATGAAGACGTGAGCAAAGAAGTCTAGATAATAAATGTCCTATCTCCATCTATAATGTCAAGAATTCAATTAATGGTGCACAGCCTTTCAAATCATGAGTACAGAATGTGTGACGATGTTTAAAAGTTGTATCTGATTGCATAGCACGTATCTTCATCTATTCTCCACTAGGATGCTTTGAAAAAGAAGAAATGCTCTCTATCGTACGTTTTTGTATTGGCAATGGAAAACATTCTGAAAAGAACATGCTACGTGTGCTCCACGATACACAACTGACGGTCGCTATAGCTTCTATTGCTTCCAAATCTTATTGATCATACCGTCAATACACTAATTGCGTTTCGCATTCATTTCCTTACTTTTTTGATATATCACATGAACCAAGTGCATTAGTTACATTTCTGATTCACAATGCCTACTTTATTTATGTTATACTCTACCATGAACATACCATATACAAATTATTATAGGTTATATTGCATTTTCTTGAAAAGTTGCATTTGAATGCAACAACTGGAATAAGTAATATTTCTGGAGCAGGCCAAATCACACATATTTACTTTGCCATTCTACACTTAGGGCAAGAGGCCGAACTCCATAAACATTGTATTTCCCAGTTAGACTTTGTTATTGCTTTTTACAAGGCAAAGGTAACGTTCTTCACCAATTACAAAATCTCCAGGTACATTCAGAGAACAAATATTAACTGCTGTCTTAGGGACTACATTATGATGCATTGAACGATTTACTCTGTTGGCGTTCAGATATTTTGAAGAGATGGCACAGATGCACCTATTTAATGAACTTACATTATTTGTATCTGTTGCAAAGCTAACACATAACTTTGTGACGTATGGCGTTTATTTTAGTGTGGTTTACTCCAGAGTATAATTTATATTACAAGACATCAGTCTACAGAGAGCGTTACGAGGTACCGTTAGTAAGAAATATAAGATTTAATCCCCCACGCTCACTTGCGATACAGAGAAGAAAGCCTCCTTGATATATCTAAGCCAGTTATAATGCATTTCTAAAATGAAATCATCCCTACAATTGTAAAGACTAGGTGGATTAAATGTTCACATAAGTTTGGAACTTAACTTTCGAAAACAAAGCAAATTCGCACCTTTTGGAAACCGTTTCCATCCAATTTGCTGGTTTGGAAGTCAGAGCACAGTAAGTGTTTAAACTGGTATTTCTAATCTCTCAGTAATTTCTTCGGAAGACATTATATCACTTCTGTATACCCTTGATGAAAAAAATGAAAAGCTTTGAAACCAATGACAATTTCTGGAAATACAAACCGGCATTGATATCAACTACCTTAACATTGACAACACACTTTTAATTTGCATTGTCAAATTATATGTAAAGCTGTTGAGAATGATCATGTTTTCAATGATACGACTTCAGAGCCAACCATTCAGTATATCTTTCATAAATGACCAGACTAGGAGTCTCAATATATTCGTTGCCATAGTTCTATATATGAAATTAAATGGACTAATCAAACTCTGTGTATCGAAAACAGTTACGAAATATATGAGTTCATAATTGATTGAAGGGCAGAGAATATATATAATATGCCCGTTTAGGCAAATACTCTATTCTTTATATTGGCAAAAGTTACATTCAAAGCATAATAAAATATCAGTATATGCCTAATGCCTAATGATGCACAAGGAATGGATGATATAGTTTTTAATTAAGATAATTAAATTTGTATATACTATATAGTGAAAATCATGAAGATGTCGGAGCTGTGACCAACCGAAACCCCCTGTGTCCTATTCACACTGCACCAGTATCCAAAGAAAAAAGACACATTAAGTAATTACTCAGCAATCACAAATTATTTTTCCCATTTGAAGATTCAAATATATTCACGAAAGATCTGCAGCCATATAAAAATTAGGTGACTATTGAAAAAGGTAACTTTGTGGAAATTTGAGTTTTCCCACTTCTAGAACGATAAAGGTCATCTTTGATAATTTAAATATGCACCAAATAACCTATTATATTACTTTATTGCATTTACATGCATACAAGATTAAATATTAATGCATCATGTTCATTGCTGATACATTTTAAAAACGATGTTTTACCATTTTTTTCACTTAAATGCTTTTTAATACACCACTTCACAAACTAAGTATATCCTATATCTTTCTACATTTTTAAAAGAAGTCCAATGCATTCGTATTTTTATAGTAAGCCTTACAATGAATTTGTTTAGCTCTCAGAATTGAAGTTCTCAATAATGTGACTCACTATGAAAGTTTGTATACTTTGAGATCATCATTAGTTCTTTCAATAGTTTTAACACACCTGTCTTGTTGAGAAATATTTAATTTTCATGTTCAAAACAGTATTATCTATGGAAACCGTTCCATTTGAAATGTAGCAATTAAGCAAGGAAACTTTCAATATTATTCTGTGTTTGCTCTGGACAAGTTGCATGATGATAACAGTTTCGAGTTCAATCTGGTATGACTTTTGCCATATTCTATAGGATAGTAAATATAGCACAGATAGTGTTATCTAATGCTTTCTTTAAACTAAACAAACTAAGAAAATAATTCAGAGAAGGATATTTTGCGTATTTCTGTAATATGGAAATTAGAATCTCGGAAAACTTTAGAAACTGAAACGGTATCTCATTTTTCTGGCGATTCAGTTATACAGAAACTGCCACTAACATGGGTTCCTTTGTTTTCTGGTGTTTGTGTATTACAGAAACTGCCAAAAAGCAATACATACTAGATTGGACTTTTTTAGTTTTTTGTGTTTGCGTGTTTTGGGAATTATCCGAGAGCATTGGTAACCGAATGTGATTGTTTTGTGTTTCCATGTTACAGATACTACTATACTACATTGTAAATAGGAACGGTTCTTGTGGTTTCGTGCAGTTTCCATATTATGGGAACTTATTGCAATGAACTGGCAAACGAAATGGATATTTGAGGTTTCTATTTATGTCTTGCCCAGAATCCAGAATATATGTGATTATTTCGCAATTCAAACTTCATAATTTCCAAACTGAAATGCTCCGAATTTAAACTTAACCCAAAGGAGTCCGTTATGAAAGAAGCAAATTGATTAAAACAAAATGTAGTTGGGTCAGTTAGGATAAAAAGTTAGTTTTGGTAATATATCTTTAACGACAAGAATCAATGCTCTGCATATAAGAGATGAAATCTCAACCTGTCTTAAGAGAGTGATTTTAGACACAACGGTAGTAACGAGAAGAAAGATTAATTATTGCCATATCTATACATAAAGCATAATGCAGCTAATTAAAATGGCGTTGAAAAAGTATTCTAAACATATAGAGCAATTTAAAAGATAATCTTCTTTACAAATGAGTACATGAGATTGTTGTCGAATGTGTTAATGTCAAACTTAAATCACAACATCACTAAAGAAATGTTAGGAAGAAAAATAGCAACCATATTATTTCTCCCCTTGGTTTAAGTAAAGTTCTTAAGGGATTGCTTCTATAAACATCTCCGGTAAAAATGATCATTAAATGGGAAATCGTTCCTGACGCGTTGGAATATTTGATCTTGGTCTAAGTATTTGTCCTCAAAGCAGTTCCTAATACTTTTTCATAATCATCAATGTTAGAGGTTGTATTACTCTAGACGGCATTCTCCGATTCAAAATGAACTAAAACTTTTTGGCGGTTGGATTTTGTTTAACAATTAGACATGAACATATGTCTAATTCCAAAGCCTACTATAGTGCCTCGAAGTTAAAGTATGTAAATGACCATTTTTTAGCATAAGTTGGCGCCATTGTTAATCATAACCAACAGCCGGAAAACATAGTATTAGTGACTGCATATATAAATAGCACAGCAGATGACAGCTTGTGTAGAATGAAACACAGAAAAAGATATGAAACTATTATCATGTCTTGAGACCACTAAAAGTATCAGGTAGAAGTTTTCCGTGATCACATTTTATTGTCAACTTACCGGATGGAAAATGAATAAGCATGCACACATTTTATATTTATCGCCATGAAAAAAAACTATTCGCGTGCTAGTGAAGATGGGCGGAAAATAGAGAAATTATCATTGAACTAAAATCGAATTACAATTGAGTAGTATGAGCCGAAGCTGAATTTGAAGCTTTTGATAATTACTTAAATGTATCCTTTACTGTCGTCGATAGCCAAGATGAGCTTACTGAACTCAATAACCTTCTTCGATATTATTACTGTCAAATAAAGTCAATTACATTGCAGTTTCACATTGTAAGTGTCAAATGATTCTAATATGCCATACGAACTCCGACGATATTTTCTGAAATGAACGAAGTTTTAAGCAGTATTAACGTACTAGTTTTCCAAAGGTCTCTGTGTAAAAGGAAATAAGAAATCATCAAACATAAGTAAAAGCGTTTATATACATATTAATATACTTCACTGATACATTCCTATTATATATTATACAGCAATCACTGATAATATATGGTGCCATATATATTTCATTTGTATTATGTGTTGGCTTTTCTTGATAATTATATGTATTGTACTTAAAACTGACCAAAATCAAGTTCATGGTGTGCCTGACACGAACATTTGTGGAAAACAACGAGAAAAATCTTCGATCAAATATTCAGATCCTTATTAATGGTAAACATGTTTATGGTCTTTATTCTATAAAATAAAATTCCAGTAAGTTGGAAGAGTATTTGCATCAAATAGTATGATTGGTACATAGTATATATAATCTTGATATAAAATATTGTTTACTAGACAAATTACTCATTGATGCCTTAACATCTGAAGCAGAATCTTTGTTATTGTTGTGTTCAGTTTTTGATTTGGGTGGATTTATTTATTATTATTATTGCTCACTGGAATTACAAAGCGGTAAATAATATTCTTGGATTAAAGCATCAATGTTGGATGGAACTTATTTTGAATACAACTAGAATTTAATTGGAAATTTATTCATTTGGACTTCAGATAGCACAGTTTGACTCTTTGGGATTTAAATCACAATACTGTGTTCTAGGAAAACAAATAGTTTGTTGAATTTTGCCAAAATGTTTGGTTGTCACTCTTTTCTGTGACATAGTTTAAGACTGTATATTCGTAATAGGAAATTGTGGGCTAGTCAGGCAGACGACTGTTGCAATAATGTTGCAGAAAACATTATGTTTTAAATTTAAATTCACTTTATGTAGAAATGTTCAAAGTTCTAGATATTTTATTTTCACATATTTATGAAATCTCCAGTGAAAATATCAAGCTGTCATGATGTCATCGAAAGTGGAGAACTTTATTTTGAATCCTACCCAATCAGTTTTAGAGACCTTGAGAAAGGATGAATTAACCCATCTTGCCAAACAATATGATCATCCTTAGGCGAAGGGTTCTTTAACGGAGCAAAAACTATAAATCATATACTGGTCCAATTATTGGTGGAAAAACGAACTTTTGGATTAAAGTGCTTGGGTTTGATTAGAAAGTCTCTAACTGGTTCTGACATGAAAATAATAGAATTGAAATTAAAATACACGATGTAAATAGAGTTAGGAAAGCTTCAGCTTCAGGAGATAAAAAGAAAGACAAATACAGTTAGAGAAAGAAGACGCGAAGTGTCAAACACAGTTACAGAACTAAAAAAAATGAAATTCAGATGCAGAAAAGAGAAGGAAGGAAGGTGTCAAATGCAAAAGCAGGAAGGGGAAAGATAGAGGCAACGCGGATGGAGAAAGAAAGAGAAAAGCAGTTGCGTAAAAAAGAAAGACAAATGCAAATGCAATTACAGAAAGCGATAAGGGAGAGGCAGAGAAAGAAAAGGTAGTCTATTGCAATGAGACAAAGAAGAGAGGAAAAGAAAAGGACTAAGGGAATGTCAATATATGTTGAAGATTAAGTTGCTGGTGGAAAGTACATCCCAACCTTCCATAGGAGTTCAGGTTTTGATATTACTATTAGTATTAGGTTAGTATCCCTTTCATGGAAAAGAAGAAGCTAGATATTTTCAATTGTAAAAAAAGAGCAGAAAATTTGAAATGCCAAGAGAGCATTATTACAATTTGTACTTACTTTCAAAACTCGTGAAGTCCACAAATCCCTATCAGTAGAGTGCTGATTACGATGTGGTTAAGAAGTGTATCTTGAAGGGTTGTGTGTTGGTACATGAGGCATATGGACAAGGGTTTAGGAACTAAGAAAAGACACTGGACAGACCCATATCGACTTTTCTAGAGAGAAGAACAATTATTTGATAGATGGTGATCAGCCAAGAAAAGTTGGTCAAAACTACGATAACCTCAGACAACTTATAATAGTTGAAGAGTTCAAGAATTGTGTCCATAGTGACGTCACTGCCTACCTTGATGAAGAAAAGGTCGAGACTAGAAAATGCTGCTTGTGCAGCTGACGATTATGCCTTGTCTTACAAAGTTTCATTTGTCTGTAGGTCTTCTTCTCATCAGCATTTTGGTAAACACCCATCTCAGTCTTCCCAGTCTCTATCTGGCACAACTTATAGGAATCAAATTTCGCAAACGACTAATCAGAAATCCTTATCTTTACCTACGTGCACCTATTGCAAGAGGAAAGGATCCGTTATTTCGGATTGAAAAATACGCACGATCCAGACAGAGCTATTCCAAACGTTCTTATTCTACGTGATCAAGGTAACGGTCATTATAGAAAGCAATACATGTGTTGGGTCAAACAATCCCCAGCCTAATTTTATTATGAAGAGGTATGAATCATTGATGTCGAAAGGGTCAATATCACTTATTAGTGATTCTGCCAATTCTATCCCTATTGAAATATTAAGGGACAGAGGAACTTCTCAGAGTCTCTTACTTTTTCTGAGAAGTCTTCGTCTAATGAGAATGTTCTTATTCAGGGAGTAGAGTGCGATTTGTTCCTCTCCATTGTGTAAATTTGTCATCAGATATTGTCCGAAGACCTAACTGTAGGAACGGTAACCTCTGTGGCCATCGTTGTATTCATTTATTATAAGGCAATGTCCTAGCTGGAGATAGTTTCTCCACTTGAAAAATAAACCTCTGATTTTTACCCAGTTTGTGCAGTTACTAGAGCTATGGCAAAAAAAAAACTCTTGAGAATGATGTTGATCAGGAAGTCATCCCATTAGGTTACACGTATCAGACTTTTGATGGGGTCACTTTTGCTCCTGGTGTGGATCAATCAGACGGAATGGTTCAGAGTGATCCTCGTTGTACTACTTATTCTCCTCACTCTAATCAGGGTGACAAACAACAATCACTCACTGTCGAACAAGAACAGTATCGTAAGGTCTCATGTTTGTTTCAAAAGGCTATTAACGAAACTGAATCTACCGATGCATCTGTTTGTTATTTTGTTTAAAGTGGGATTCTTATGATAAAATGGAGACCACCTAAGATACCCACTGGTGACGAGTGGTCAGTGGGATATCTAATAGTTCGTTGTAAGCCGTACTGACAGGAAATTCTTAGTCCAGCCCTTTAATCTCCAATGGCTGGTCATTTATGTGTCAATTGGTATTATCACAAGATCTTGAATCAATTTTATTTGCCGCAAATTAAAAGCACCGACAAGATTTCAGTTTTCGTGTGCGCACACTCACACCTGTACATATGAAAAACTCGTGTACAAATCAAGTTGATAAAGAACAATATGCATAAAATATTCAAAATATAGCAACTGAATGCTGGCAAAGTACTAAAGATATGCTCCAAAAAGACCGTCGCTACAACCACAATAGCTTTTATATTCACACAGATTCTCTCTCTCTCTCTCTCTCTCTCTCTCTCTCTCTCTCTCTCTCTCTCTCTCTCTCTCTCTCTCTCTCTCATATACATATACTCCTTATGTGCAAACTTTGATTACACACATCTATATGATCTATTCCCTGAAAAGTTTCTGATTGACAAGTTTGGATAGATTTGTCAGATAGCCATTGTTTAGTCAAAGATAAGAAACTTTGTTTCTCCCAACGCCCCTTTTGAAGACCCCGTTTTCACTCAGAAAATATTACTTGATCATTTGCGTATAAAGTCATAAGCAGTTGAAGCACCTTGTACATCTCAGTTAATAAATTCCTCTTCAATACCATTAATAAACATGGAAAATAAGAAGGGCGACATGCATTCCCCTTGATTCACGCCATTTACATTGTTACGTATATGTAATGAAATTGCTTGTGTGTTAGTTTTAAAATTCTTTTTGATTTTATTTTTGTTCCATTACATTTTATTGTAATGATTATTACAGGGATTCAAAATTCTTTTTCAGTAATTCTGTTTATCTAAGACATAAAACGTATTACATTAGTAATATTTTTAGTTTACCTTGGTCCGCTGTAATGTAATCGCTACGCGAATACGATTGGCTGTTTTCAAGGTCCTTTTCGACCTACGTGTTAATCTGGATAAACAATGTTTTATTTTTATATTTATTTTAGAGTGATAGTCTAGTTCTTAGATAGAGCTACGTGCAAATTGGCAAATATCTTATTACGTATTTCAAGTGTTATTAGATCACGTAGTCTGTCTCGGAAGAACGGGATGATAATTCGGGTGAATATATAACCCTTTCTGAGCGCTCGTCAGTCAGTTGTATTCCTGATACCTAGAAGCCCGGATAGGTTACCAAATCTTTTTTGAAATTCATTTGTGTTTGGAATTTAAATAATTTATTCTCTAGAAAACCAAACGAGTGTACTGTTTTATAAATTCTGGGAGAAAGAAATTCAGTGGAAATTTATTCTAGAATTATTCGGAAACATAAACTGTGATTCAATTGAGGAATTGTTATTTTGTACAAGGACCACATCTGACGTCATTAACTTCCATTTTGGTACGTCGTCGAGATTCGAACCTGGATTCTAATAGAACTATTTAGTGATAGGACTTGTATTTTTCATTCTTAGGATTAAATTTTGGATTATATTCACAAAACGTAAGTCCTATTTTCTAATGTTTACATTGTTTTCTAGGGAAATAAATTATTTTGTTAAAATATACAAAGCTTGTTGACTTCAATCTTTTCTTCTGTTACGTTTGTACGAGCCTACACGGAACAACATATGAAAGTTGTTTCTACAAGGAATTGCTGAGTCTTACTCTGCTTTTGACTCTTACATACACTGAATATGCAGCATTCATTATTTTACACCTTATTCCTACATTAGGTAATTTATGCCAGAAAGTTACCATTATAATAAAATCAAACATATTAGCAAATTCAACAAAGGCACAAATACATTTGTACCGGAATTAATAGAATTGGTTACCAGTCTGTGCAACGTAAATTGCTATCTATTGTGGACATATGTTTCTAAAACGTCCTTTAATTCATATCGTATCATTTACAATAATATCAGCACGACTGTTTCAGTATTTCTTCGATATTCTCTCTGACTGATGAGAAGATTAACTTATCAAAGAAATCATACATTGCATGAGGTTTCCAAGGATATTTTGAATTCTCTTATATATTAATATTAGAAATATAATGATTTATTTTGTATACAACCCTCGATAAAATTGATTTCAAGCGATATTATGTTACATTTGTTCAAAATTGTTACTGGTTGTAATTTAAAACATCGATTTAATTATATTGCATAAAATATACTTTGCATAGATTGTTCTCATTATATCATGGATAATCAATAATAATATATGTATGCAACGTATATGTCTGATCATTGTTCTGTATGAGCTCCAATACTAAGTTTCGAACGCAAAGTCCAAATGCTCGTGAAGCAAATTGCTTGTCATCTGTACCAAGTTCAGTTGAAAAACTGGAACAGTTTCAGTTTTATACGTTGAACATGTCAGATACGAAATAGAGAGGCAGACCGGCATGACGGGTTTCTGCTAATAACAACAGCTATATCCACTTAGAAACGCTGCCCACACTACGTATAACATAATGGAGGGATACAAAATACACCCACATGTAAAATTGTTTCAGTGTTAACATATATATAATATATGATAAATGATAACAGCCAGCAGTTTTCATAGTATGAAATGTGAATTACAAGGTAATTTGTTAGTGTTTGCCAATCTACTCTCGCTCCAGTCTTAGTTACTGGAACTTTTTTCACTAACTTCTTTAATGCTTGGGACAAATCAAAGTGAGCTCTTTCTTTGAATGTAAATGACTACTAATCGGGTTTGTGGTATTGTAAATCGGCTGAAAAAAAGTTATTCTTGACCTGGCTTCTCATATGTGGTAATGGTTGACGAGCCAAGAACCTATTGACCAGAGGACCATCACCTTTTTATATGATTGTGGTTCTCTTCCTAATAATAAAAGTAGCATCAACTACTACATGAACGTATTCTTTCTTGAAACCGTCTTTGATACTGACAACCAACGGGCCTGGCATTTCACAGTCTGATAGTCCTCTTCTCTTGCTGACATTTTCTTCTGGTCAGCCTTTAAGTTATTCATCAGACGGACATTTTGTCATACGATGGTTATTGTGTTTATGATTAACGTGGATACAAACAGGAAAGATGTGCAACCTGATCGGAAACTATAGCTTTCATCCAACCAAAAGATACGGGCTAGCGGCAAGTCAAAATTTAATTTGGTATAGGCAACATTCATTGTGATACTAACCTGTCCAGTCATATTTTCGAGCGCAAATATGATATAATACCAATCTGGAATGGGCGATGAATAATGATTATTAGGGACTGGGCCTGTCTCTATCACATACAATCTGCTGTTTTAAGCGCAGACAGAATGTTGTACCATCATAGTCTTTCGAAATCTTCTGGAGCGCAATATAATTACTTGCGTCTGTCCATAACACCCATTTTAGAGCCACGAGCCCATCGGAAAGGTTGCCCAAGACAGCATGCATTATAAGGACCAGCCCCGCGTCTATGTTATTGTCACAATAACAACGCGAAATATAGCTCCATTAACTATAACGAGGTAGATAAAACGCAGACGCAAACAATGTTAATCAATGTTGATGAGTATGTGCGTGATGGATTTTCTTTTCCGGTCAGATTTATTGACGTAGTCAATGAGTACGTGTTACCTTTGGTCAATTCCTATAATATTGTGAATAATTGCAACTCCGGAACGGCATGCATTGAAATGACGTTTTAGTAAAACAAATAAACATTGTTTTGATGTTTGGTGCCTACAGGTATAGATCAGGTATTTGATGATTGCCAAACGCTTTTTTAAAATGAAACCATGGTCACCTAGACATCGAAGCCGCAAGGTGTTTGGAAATAGGTGAGAGGTGCGGCTCTGCCTTGTTGAGTCAAAACTGTATCTATTGCTCTACTGACTCCTGCATCACAAGCTGTACTGCCAGCTTCGTAGCCTCAGGTCTCGCAATCTCTGCACAGGCCGCTGCTATGATTCCAGGATTCTGGGTAAGGGTGACCATGTTGCATGCATAATCTGCAAGTCATGGTTTCTACTCAATCAGGTAACTGTGTCTAAATGCATTTTGGAGCACCTGCAGGTCAACAAATAACTTTATCAATCAGTCGTTTTGCTTCGTTTCACTTTCTTTGCCACATTGGTGCAGCAGGAGAGCTGGCAACTCTAATGAGAAGCGTCAAAGCCAACACATTTCATGCACCGGAAGATCGCACACCCATTTCTATTTGGCATACAAAAGATACCGGACTACATGCACACGGAGACCTTCCTCTCATAGCCCCTTCCCAGGTCTAAATAGGCCACCTGTTTAGCCACAAACGTCATTTCTGAACCAACCTTTAAACTCTTTTGCAGATTTTATTTGATTAACATGACGGCCTATAAAACACCAGTTGTAATGCCTCTGGAGAGTAAGGCCCTGCCTTCACCCACCAATTGTATGAAAGCGTCTTTTGCAACCAATGCTTACCGTGAAGATATTTTAAGAACACAGATTGTCACGAGTCGCGGAAAATTTCAGGGTATGAATATCCTTATGGGGCCCATTTCATGTTCTGGAGAGCTGGAGACTAATATCTTGTCGTAGGCCCATCCGCAGCATCCAGGTCTTGGGCTTACTTTATGCGAACCGTAATGGTCTAGCAGTGAGGAAATGCTTAGACTAGATCAAAGTCTAAGGTATTACGTGTTATGTGGTCAAGTACAACATATTGCATATATGTTTATCAACTACACCACATACTCCATGAAACGAAATGAAAATCAATTGAAACTTTTTTTAAGCCAGCAAAGATATAACTCAAACAAAAGGTATTAAAAAACCATTTTAACAATATGTTCTAAATTTAAAAGATCAACAAAAGTATAATGATAGTGATGATAAATAGGTCGTTTTTCCAAATGATATGGTCATGAAAATAGGAATCATAGTAGGTTCTAATAACAACATGTAAAAATCCTCTCATACATATTGCGTGGAAAGGAATTCTGATGTGTGAACAGGCGTTCCAAATATGTGTGTATACGTTCATAAATTCCTGTATAAAACGTGGTCAAAAGATAGACGAAAACCTTAAAGTAGAGGAGATTTATGTTGATGAAAGCAAAGCGAACTTGTTTATAGAAGCAGAAAGTAGTATTTAAGTTACGTATATCTTATGCACATGAAGCAATAATCACCAAAATTGCTAGTTTTCTCATTAACCAAATAAACCATCTGCTATAAATATGTTTATGACTAATAATTTATTTTTAAGGAAATGAATTTACTTTAACGATACTCTGTTTATTATTTTTGTTCATGATTCTCTATCTTTGATAACAGTACAACGCAGTCGCAAGATAAAACGCATATTCAGATTACACAGAACTATTTTTTTCAGTTGACTTTTTAAACCAGTCTATTACATGGCCAAGGATACGAGTCAATGTTGTTGATGCCACTTTGCCTAAACAAAAACAAATAGACCGCTATTAAACCTACTTCAAAACTGCTTCAATGACTTTATCTATAGTACTTCCTCTGTCTCCACCACTAGATTGTTTCAATCATTTTAACAAAGCCTTCATAATTTGCCATCGGTAGAGCAAGAGTTCTTGCAATCACATATTTAGCTGAAAAGAAGGAAAAGAATAATCTTGGTTTCGTCATTTCTGTTCCTCACTTGTTTACATGTCCTCAACACACACACACACACACACACACAATACAAACACACGCACACAACAAAAACATACATAACAAACATACACACAACAAACACAACAAACGCACGCGCATAGAAAGAAACACGTGGTACACATTATTTTCAATGTATTGACATATATTTTAAAATTAAAAAGACAGTCACTTTGAAACGATTATTTCATTACGAATCTTTTCATTTATTGCACTCTGTTGTATAAATAAATAAATCAATCAGTCATTAATTACAAAATAAGGCAAGCTTTGCTTTAAGACAATCTGCATGGAATTTTTACAAAATGATGTGTAACATTTTCAACAGATCAAAAGCCCTACAAAATTTGTTGAATCTCGTTATTGGTGTATCTGAGAGGACATTTGTCTTTTTACAGGTCAGATCCAGCTAATGTGTTGACACAGAACTGATCTACTATTTTCAAACATCAATTAGGAAATATGTTTGACAATAATAAAATAGCCTACTCATTGAACAATACCATGTTTATACATAAAATATTTACATCAATCCATCTGAGGCACATAAATAGTGAACATTTGTCACCGTTTCTATATGCAGAATGATCTTCCCCCTTTTAGATGATTCCATGTGGTATTCTGTTTATATATAT
>JAECUM010002648.1:0-22500 GCA_016617855.1 Megalonaias nervosa
TTATTATGTAAATTTCTAAAGGAAAGTGAATGATTAAAATGGCATGTTCAATATCATTTTTTTTATGCAATCGATCACATTGTTATTTTTATTTTTTAACACACGGGGCTAGTGTTACTCAATTCTATATCTCTGATCAGATTTCTCTTATTTCATCCAATAATTGCATATTGTATGTTCCGGGCAATAACGCTGTGGTCCCACGTCTTCTATATAACGATAACCAAAGCACGATAAGGAGGGAATGTCATATCACTAACATCGAATAGCTATATATATATATATATATTGGACACAGTCAGGGCATATGGCATATACACACAAGCAAAAATTCCTAGTGTTACAACTCTATGGTAACAAACTAAACATTCTGTTAAACTTTACAAACAATGTGAGGGAAACTTACAGTATAATAAAGTAAATTAATCCAAAATAATCTTCACAAAGGTCTATAAAAGTCCAAAAGATTGAAATATTCCGTATAAATTTCAAACCGGAAATGCATTGGTCCAGATCGTTGTCCAGATCACGTTGTCCAGAATTCTTTTGAATAATTTACAATGGATACAGAATACTAATTTTGTCCAAATAATGAGCACTTTCTATGCCCACTGAACAGGCCAAACAAATGTTGTTACTTGAATAATATCTAGGTACAACATAACACGTCTGCAGACGTCCAGCATGATACAAGAAATGAGGATATGTCCAAAATAGGAATGAATCTAAATTCTTTATTCTCTCTTTATATAAACCTTCTTTTTTACGACTAGATTTCACTATATACCCCAAGTGACGGATCTTACTACACAATTAATTTCAAACTTGCCTATTAATGTGACCTAGCCCAACCAATGTATGTAATTAAATTATTCTAGAACAGCCCAAATTAAATCATCCAATGAAAATTTAACTCGAAATCGTTGCCAAATATTATTAACAACATTATTATTAACAATAGTCAACACATGCGTAAGCATCTATTTGTAGATCCTGTGCAATTCTACGCATTAGTATGTGAATAACAAAACTTGTAGCATTATAGCGTAGAATAATGCTGTAAAGTTACCAAATCAACTCATTACTTATCATAATATAGCCATACAACGTTTTCGAGCAGGTGATAAGCAATGCGTAACAATTCGCCATAGGGTTCAAAATGAACGAAAAGAACAGAACATGCGTAAGAATTATGTAGACAATTAGGACAAAAATGACGATGGTCCTATAATGACAGCTTCGAGTACAATTTGTTTAAATTACAACCGCCTGGAGATGAATAATCAATCGTTCGTATTGATTATGGTTGTCAATGGAGTTAGAATTATCTACTTCTTTATACTCGACCTGGTATAGATGTATACCTTGGAGAGGCTGTAGTGATTTCGAAGCCTTTTAAGCATTGGAAAATATGAACCCAATTTATACTATAACAATTACCATTATATATGTAGCAAGGAATATGACAATAGTAGATGCTGTTGAAATATTTAATTTAAAGTATGACTCTTCCAACTAGAGCAGGAGGTTCCTGCTTCTTTATGAGACATGTGTGTCAAATAATCTGCAATAATTGTAAAACATTGTTTATTATTGTCAATGAATTTATTAGGTGTAGGACGTAGTCGAGGATAAGGCCTAATGGAAGTTGGAATAATTCCCTTGACTGGTTTGAAAAGTTTCAATGAAACTGATATAGCAATCATTCCGATACAACGTTCATACAACAATAACTTCTTTGTAACTTCAGAAACACTCTTAGTATTTCTTTGATCTCAAGCTATGTTCTGAGTATGTATAATATTCAATTAAATGAAAACTCTCAAACACACAAGGTGGCCGTATTACTCGCCGTGGAGGACGACCCAAACTTATATACAAAGAAATATGGTTCTGCCTTTAACGGTACCAATTTCAGTGTGAAGAACGTTTAGGTTGCGGCTCAGTAATACATCGTCTGTGTTTATAGGTTGATTAGATCTCAATTCGCCGACTGAACCAGGAGACTAAACATACCGTGTGCATCAGCGACGCACAACATTATTGGTCAAGATGGGCATCAATGACCAAGTATGGCGACTGATACCTACTGTTAGATTGATTATTCTACTGAGAAATATTTTCCCAATACGAATCCTTCATATTCAAATAAATAATCCCACTATATAATTCACAGATATAAATAGCTCGGACATGCCGATCATTACAATACCTAGCTAAAACTTAAGTGTACCAGAAACTTCAAATTGGGTGCCAATACAAATTTTTTCTCAGAAGTATTATTTGCATTTATAAAAACAGTTTTTAAATGTATTGCATTGGAAAGTTTTGACGCTATCGCTGTTGTCCGAAATTCAAGGATCCGAGGTGTCATGTTCACAATTAGCTATTACATTATTGCGATATATATGTGTGAATGCAGGGTTACTGGATGCAGAAATTCAATATGTACTGTAATGTATTTGTCACCGGATAGTTGCATTATTTGAGTCGGAACAGTATATTACAGAAGACATAAGAGGGGGAAAACAAAATTTTCCCGATAGCAGCCAACCATATAAGAGAATAATGCGCAAGAATTTCATTTGCGTATTTGTAACACGCACATAAAGTGATATGGTAACATGTTTAATATTTAAAAGATTAGACTGCACACACTATATGTAAGGTGTACCGACACCGACAATGTAATATATATATATATATATATATATATATATATATATATATATATATATATATATATATATATATATATATGACTTCCAATCGTTCTAAATCACAAGGTCGCTGAATCTTATTAAGTACAGGGTAGTGATTATGATTCCTATTTGTGTCTGCAGATGCTCGACACGATCTGTATATTATAATTTCATAATAAACTTACGATGACTCTTTCGCACTGTTGATTCAATCTTTTGACACATCTGACAGTCATATATGCAACATTTGCCATGTCCTGGTAGTAAGCCACATCCTAGAAACCAAATAAATAAGTGAAATGTTAGATGAGAAAGTTAGAAAGGCAGATATGTATGCATTTTAACCTGTGTTTATTTTTTATATAGATAACCCGATAAGAAAATAAGTTGAATACATTTAGTTTTTAACTTAAGTAGCAAGGGGCCTGGGTGGCAAGAGCGATGATCTGTGTTGACGATCAGATGATTAAGTAGTGGATATTAGGCATAATATTTAGATAGATAGAAAAAGTTTGAAGCGAGAAGATCAATAGGTCCCTAGATTTATAGTTTTAAAAAAGATACACGTAAATATTTTGAAAATTACATAGGGCTTCTTTGAGGGCCATATTGGATTTGGACTCAAAAATATAGGTGCATTGACGGTATGTATGTATGTATGTATGTATGTATGTATGTATGAATGCAACTATATTTTTGAGTTCAAATCCGATATGAAGCTTACTGAAGCCTATGTATCACATGCATGTATGTAATAGGGCAACTCAAGGCAGAAGTGGCCATGTAAAGCGAACAAAGTTTATGTTCCAAACATGCAGAAATGAATTGCACACAATATAAGAAGATTAAGCCTTTCAAATAAGAACAAAATGGTACAATATAAATCATAAAGATCTAGAAATAAAATAACTATACCGTAAATACTATAACATAACATATCAATTTAAAATATTTAAAATACTTATATCGGGATTAAAATGCATTGATTAAAATATATTCTCTTAAAAGGGTGTCTATCGTAGTAAGTCCTGTATAGTTTCATCAAGCAGTTCAAAAATCCTCCTTCTCACAGGTAAAAAAATCAATACACTTGAGATGAACGCGTTCCACTGTCAGTGGACACAGGTACGGTATACACACCAGTTAAGTTTCATCATTTATAGTGTATTCATGTGTTAAATACGTGTGCCCTTCAATTTGTACTATACAAGGGATGCCAATCAATATTTAATGTTCTTATGTTTGTTTGTGGAGTGTCCATTTCACAAATGTGGCCAAATGTGGCAAATATGGTGATTTATACATAACGATGTATGGAACCTACCATTCGGAAATGGATGACTGAAATGTAGCTGAATAAAAGCCATGACTGATCTATCTGCCTTTTCATTATTTATTATGTCAGTGTGACTAGACAGCCAGCAGTATAGAAAATGTTTTCCCAGACTTTATCAGAACACCATGTTTTTCTGATATCCGAGATATTAATGGGTTATCACTTTTTAAGATTCAAAAAGGCGTTCAAAGTAGAAAAATAATCCGCAAAAATGATGCACTGTTTTTTGGTGAGATTTAAATATAGCTCAATACAATGAGTTGGAATCTAATTTCTGTGCTGCTGTGCTAATGCATGATGATTTATCTGGTAATGGGTTTGTGATTCTACCCTGAGGCTTCGCTATGGGAGCTAAAAATGTGTTTCCCTCTTTCGAATCGTCTGTATACAGAGGCGTGTGGCTACAAGTGGGGACTCTAATTTCATTGAATTGTCTTTGAGAAAGGACAGGATGTTGAGGACGTACCGAATTTGCATAAGTCATGCATTGGTTTAGAAGATTTTGATAACGACGGTGGTGATTTGGGAATATATAATTATACAATAATTACAACATTGAAATTTTGCTGTTGCCAAGTTCAGCCAAATTCGTATGCCCAAGGTAGAATGAATGTTACTATCTGAATGCACAAGGCTTAAACACTTCATCACATGCGGAGTTAGATTGATTATAACATATTTGGCAGCATATTCAATAGCCAATTTCATTATATGACGTGAACTGATGAGTCCATTTTCTCAATATAGAGGCTGTCTGAGAATTCCAAAATGAACCCATACCTAATCTAAGTCCCTGACTGTGCATCAGATCAAACATCCGTAAGTACGCTTTACAAGCTGATCTGTACACAATCGAGGCATAGGCAAGTTTGGTTTTAATAATGACCTGAATAATCGAAGCAAGACATTCCTATCAGCTCGTGCACCCTATAGTTGCCATGACTCTCATTAAATCCAGGTATTTTGATATGGATCGTTCAGGTATATTGTTACGTATATGTAATTTAATTACTTGTTTGTTAGTTTCAAAATTTTTTTTTTTATTTTATTCCATTACATGTTATTGTAATGATAACTTTATTCACTCGATTTTACATTTTTCCAGAAAATTCAGTTCATTTCTGTTTGATTGTAAACAGGCAGTTACATTGTATCAATTGGTGACCTAGATCTCGTACCAGTAACATCTGTAATGTAAACAAGTTTTTAAATATGTTTTTATTAATTCTCAGAGAAGAAATCAGTGATTTTTCAGTCAAGTTCATATCTGGCCAACGTGATACTAGACTTGTAGCTAAGTGATCACATGATCCATCACGAGTGTCTAAACTGCGTATCAGTTGGCTTATTAACACATGTTATTATAGATTATAGATTAATTCAGTCGTAATTAATACCTTTGGAGCTGAAAGGTATTTTTGTGTTGTTGCCAGTTTGATTTGTATTATTCTATTTTTCTGATTCGATAATTTATTTTCCCTGGGAAACACTTGTGCTCATTGGAATTCTTGGACAAAGACATTTATTGGAAATTATTCGGAATTCTGAAGCCGGATTATTATTCTTGATGATTCAGCAAGGAACTGCTAACACGTTCACACTTATCAGATTATAAACGACGTCATCGCCTTCCATCTTGGAACTTTATCAAGATTCGAACTGTGATTCACTTAGGACATTTTTTTCAGGACTTATATTTATCAATTTTACGATTAATTTTGCATTAGATTCATAAACCGTAAGTCCTTTTTCATATTTTTACCTTGTTTTTCTATGGAAATAAATTATTTCTTAAATTTTACAAAGCTTGTTGGCTTCACTCTTTTCGTTGTTACTTTGTGCGAGTCTAGACACATAACAATATAATGTGTCAAAGAAAAGCTAGTTCACGGTCGTTAATAATGGATACATTTTGATCTACCTCACAAGAGTAGGAGGCAGAAGAAAAGTTTCATTATACAGCTTGGGAACAAGAGCACAAAACAAAAAGAATGAGAAAACTCTCAGACAGGCACTTTAATATAGGCAAATTGATAAAACATGCATTATACTCCTGCTAATTACGTGCCAAATTGCAAATCTCCAACATCGTACAAGGACATGACTTGATCCATTCCAGTGGAAATTAACTTAACGTCACTACCTGACCTAACTCTAAGATACTACCTGACCTACCTATCCAAAGGGAGAGAAACCCTAAACTCGTCACAATATTTGCTAATAATGTTATTAGTATTAACTATTAGAACTTACTTAAGCATCTCTACATACATCCTATGGAACTGAACGTAATTAAGAACTTAAAATAAAACCTATGCACCAAATCCAGCAGTTTATAATCACTACAATGTTTAGTCATGAATACAATTTACAGAAATTAAAGATATACATAACAATATAAATCAAAAGATGTGAGTCTAATAGGCCCATTAACATATCTGGATACGAGAACCATCTTCCTCCCCATGGCAGTTACACTGATATGAAGGTATCTCTTGACGTTAATCTCACAATGCACGGGTTTGACCTTTTATTATATGGGCGGTGTCTTCATAATTACTGTAATCAGGTTTTTTTATATATCCATATTCCATTTTCTTGTGTAATATAGGTTTGGGGGGATGCGTTCAAATGTGACTAATCCTGGGAATATTATTGTGCCATAGATCAAATGAAATGTGTATATATGAGATGTGGTAAGCAATGTTTCATTCATGCTGAATGTTCAGTCTGCGGAATCATTTACTATTATGTTCATATTTAATTTCAGAGAAATGATTTATTTAAATTATTCGTCTGAATCACAAAGTGCTCATTGACATTTTTGTCTAAAATACTACTAATTGATTATTGTGGACTCATTCTACAGCATTTTCATTATATCTTTGTAATAAATCAAGAATATTGGTACATCAACAGATTGAGGACTATTGGCACATCAGCACTTTCAATACCGGAATTAATTCAGAACGTTCAAATCGTTTTACTTGTGATAGAACATTTAGGGTTATTTTTTATTTAATTCACAATTTCCTTCATAATTTTCACACTGTAGCTTATAAAATAAATTAGTTGCTGATTTTACTTAACTTGGTGGTTCGCTCCTCTCTCTTACTTAGTTTAAAACAACATGTTCGTAACAAACAATCCACTAGCCCTACTGCAGTCCCGTTATAAAAGAAACTTGTTTAGCATTGAACATTTGATCGAATCTCCAACCAAATATATATGGCTTCTAAAACACTTGAAAATGCCAATGAAATAATCAGATGGTAACGAGTTGAATAAATATTATTTCTTAACCACAACTGGTTCTAATTTCTTAAATGCATGTAACACCATTTATTGGACACACAGGAAAACACTTTTGCAATAAGCATCAAGTCCATACTGTCTTTTGATTTAAAGTTTGCTATTAAAGTAAAACAGAATTATGTGAAACGTTTATTATTATAAATCAATTCTGGAAGCTATAAAGTTATAAACATTGAAACGCCGGTAATATTAAGACATTCTGAAGATAACATAAAAAAATAGAAAATCTCATTATCAGGGTAAACGTATTTGTACGCATGCTTGGATGGAATAGATATGGCCAATGCTAGTTGTGTTACATCATCGCATAAATTATAATACAGAGGTTGACTTGTTAATATCTAATTAAAAGCATTATATCGTGCAATGTTCCATTAAAGATCAAGATTTGTTGATATTAGGAATAAGTTTAGCAAGGTTGCGTAAGTTATGGCGAAATAACACACTACCCATTGATGTGAATAAGCATATTGGATTATACTCAATGAGATATAATGTGCAACTTGAACACATAGTAAATTTTGTCAATTTTACAATATCCATCTACAGCCGTTCAGCAGAACAGATATAAAGTTCATGGAAGATAAGGTTTAATGAAAAACAAAATATAACGGTCCAGAAAATAAGCATAACTATTAAGATGGCAAAATCTGCAAACATCTGACTTCATTATTAAGTTTGAAGAAAGCAACAAAAGACATTCCAAGTTTTTGAAAACGAAAATTCCAATGCTCCATGCACCTCTTGCTGGTTGGATGGTAACTCCTAAAGACAATTTTCAACCTTAACATATTTTTCGGCTTCTCGTATATCGTTTAGAATACTAGGAAACGAACAACATTGGAAGACACCATTATTACGACCTTCAATACATATCTGCTTACACAAGTGTAGATCAACTTTCGAATGAAACTAAGCAATAAAATGAAAGAAAAGAAGATACAATGAATTGGATAATTGGGTTCCATCAACTCTGACTATAACGACAGCTTATCATACCTATAGGCTTATGCAAGTGACTTGAGTAAAAAAAAACGATGTGTCAAAGACGAAGTCACAAGCAGAGAAGATGGACAGCAGTATTAAGTAGCATACAGACTTTGACGTTCACAAACAATATGTTGTAGAATATAACAGTTGTAGGACAAACAAGACATTGGAAGATTAAGTAAGTAAAGCATACAGGCCGCATGAATTTATATATTAATTTTAAGATAAGTTATGTGGCAAAAACTGAGCAATAGTTGTAAATAATTAGAAATGCAAAATATAATAATTGATGATGGAAAATTAAAAAGCGAATTACTAAATATCAGAGATGTCACGCGCGTGTATAAAAAGTTAGATGATTGATGTATTATAAGAGAGGAAATTAACTGATCAGGGAGACAAATAAAACGATATTTATGTAAGAATGTGATAAAGTAAATAGAGGCTATATGTATTTTGATAAATAAAACAATAACACAAAAAGAACTAAACATACACCCATTTCATTATACAAGGAATATATGGACATTGTTTAACACACTAATCTTTTAGTAGCAAAGTTACAATTTTGTCTAGATAAACGGATTCCAGACTGCCGTTAAAACTCAGCTTATTGTCATGCTAATCAAATTTTCATCACTGTATGACCTTTTGCATATATTAATAATTATTGCGACTTCTAGCTATATTCTTCCGTATTTGAAATTTAAACTTTATTTTCGTTTTTTTTTTTCCCCTTTTGTTTTGTTGTACAATTGTTCTAGGTTTGAATACAGTTTTTTTCAATCGCTTACGTCTTTTCCTTCACAACATTAGAGCAACATTAGAGCAAATTTAAAATCCGCTTTGTTTATTAAAATGAATATATGTCAGCTCAAGGTAGCACCGTGTATCTTATACATGATAATATAGTACCTTGATATTGTTTGTAGTTACATTTGAGACTGTCCATAGGATAAACCATGGTGAGAGCATAAAGGAATGAATAATATAGGAATCTTGACAATATAAGTTATAAATGAAAGAAAGAATTTAACATAACTTGATTAGCATACTGTGGTAGATACTTGGAATATCAGTGAAAGAGAACGTTTAAAAGAATAACTTAATATCGATAAGGATAATCATAATAGATGCACCGTAGGAAGAAAACTAAGCTATTCCACAAGAATGAAATGAACAATTGTTTAAATATACATAATTAAAGGGGGCGGGAGTCCACTAAGCTACTGACTCATGACTATATAAAATGTTGATATTAGATACTGTCATACATCCATTCACAACTTTCAATTATTGGATCCAAACAAGTCTCCTAATTATCAAAGAGGGACCCATGAGAAAAGTCATGTCACCAATATTTACTTCATTGATAGTTTTTGTTCAACAGTAAAATGCTATGTACCTTAGTTGCAAGAGTGACTGGCACATATTTCAAGAGAAAAACTTTGTATGTATTTCATGGATTTGGGACATGACAATGTACTTAGGATGAGCTGATCCATAATATTTACAAAAATATTGCAAGTAAGGTCAAAATAAATGAAGAAATGTAGTTAAAATGAGTATTATCATTACTAATACATTTATATGTGAAGATGCAGTATCATTAGGAAAATTATCATATATTTCCATACTGAAAAATATTAAACGTAATAATTATTCCATACACGTATTATTAATTATAATCTGTGAGAATTTTGAAACCAAATCCAAACCAAACGAAACGTTTACTTCTTCATGAGAGTGTAAATTGGGTGGAAGAGTTAGGTAGGACAAAATAGATTGTAACACTGTTCGGGTTCAGTTGTACAACTGATATAACTGTTGACATATTTTCAATATTTATGTTACAGGACTATCGGAGCGAACCCCAGTTCAATTCCATTTATTGATTTTTTTTTTTTTCCCCACCATATTGTCTTGTTTCGTAAACGAAATTATACGTTTAGGAACCTTATAGTTTTTAAAAGAATAGAAGATGAAAAAGTTAACATTTTATCTTATAATCAATTTTTATCTGCAGTGAAAATTGTATAAGTCAATTAATTCCTAAAAATATAGTTACAACGTTTAAATGTAAGAATAAGGAGAGAAAGCCCCAAAACAACTCAGTTTCAAAATATCTATATTATTTTGGCAAACTAAAGCGACTTTGTAATGTAGGGCTAAATATTGAATGACCCTTGAATATAACGAGTCTGATGTTCTTTCTGCTAGTATTTTTAGCATTCACATTAGGTTAAATTATATAATCTGAATCAGTATTATCTTTTGTATCTATTGGAAAATAGTAAGCACATTATCTGATTATATACGTGACCAATTGTTTCTTTTAACCCTTGGGAAACTGATCACAACCACAGATTCAAATAATGTGAAATCAGCATCAACTGCACAGTAAATTATACTTGTTTATTTTTTAAATAATTATTTGTTCAAGATTTTTGTATCGTAAGTGTAAATTACGTTTACAAGTTTAATAGGAATCGGAAGAAATATTTGCAGAAGGCTTTGTTAGTTTTCCTGGATCCAAATCTCATTCTCCCTCGTTAGTATCGGACGATAATGTTGTCCCATATAATAAGATAGACTTGGAGGATATGGCAGGTCGGTTCCATGATACGTTTGATAATTTGAACCCAATGCATGAAGAATCCAACGGTGAGTATGAAGCCATTGATAATTAATCTGATAAAGTAATCATCGAAACAACAGAACAGAGGCCATTTCAGGGAGAGTGAATGATTATATAAGAAAGAGTTGATGGTGCCGAAAAAATGAATTGCCATTATGAACCAAAATGTCGTGTTTGACCATATCTTAAACAAGAAAGAAATTCTAAAGGCAGAGAAAGAAGCAGTATTATATCGCAGAACTGATGGAGATACGTCTACTACCTGTCAGAGGAGACACTGGGAAGACTATCATTCCCTGCACACTGTTTATCAGATTTCTTGTCATCTTTTATATGAAGATACTGTATCATATTACCTCACATAGCATATACTTATGCAGACTTAATGTAGAGTGCAGGACTGAATAGACATTGTGGGGAGTATTTGTTTAGGAACATGATCGGATTTGTGAGGCCCTGCTGTCAGGGCGAAGCATGTCCAAGACCCTCAGAGGGGTGATGAGTTTCATGCTTTTCTTAACCTTACTTTCGTGAGACTATGCTATAAAAATGAAATTTATTTCTGGAATCAACATGTATTTAGTGTCCTCGTTTGATTATGTAAATTTCAGAACAAGGTCCAGATTCACAAAATATGTCACAAATTTAATGTCATTTCCATTCACAGACTAACACAGGTAGAAATATTCGTTCTGATAATATCTGCTGCATTATAAATATTGACCCATTGAAGTAAAATGATTGAGTAATAAAAAATAAACATCATTTCACGCCATTAAAAAGATTAAATGAGAATTTGCAAATAACTCTATTGATATAACCAGTTCAAACATTACAATACAATTTGTGCAAAGGATTCCCATCGACTTAATATTGAATTATCATAGATGTATGGATTCCCTCTTAAGCCCGAAGATAAAATATTGACATATTATAATGCTAACATTTATATTAGTATGGTTTCAGATCATAACTGTCTTAGGAAAACAAGAAAGATAAATTTCCACATTATATGTCCTATTGCCACTATTTTTCGTCAACCGTCAACACACACACACACACACACACACACACACATATATATATATATATATATATATATATATATATATATATATATATATATATATATATATATATATACCACATACATTAAAAAATAACATGCATTTAAAGTGTTGGTATAATGCAATTTGATATACCAATACTATTGGTATATCAAATTGTGATCCGCCCATGGCGCAATAATACGCATATATAAACATTCTCGCGAGCGTCTGCAGTTGATTCTAGATCAATGATCAATTTCCACAAATTAGTCACTAGTGACGAATGAAAAATAATGATGAAAAGTATTAATAATCCCCGTTTTCTAAATTAATTTAATATGGTACACATTTTCATCACAATCCTTTCTGCTTTCTGTTCTCCCCTCCCCTCTCAAGCATAACGGACAAACTGCACAGAAATGTGGAATGAGAGAGAAAAGGAATTTGGGCTGGATTAAAACCTTGCAATAGAAATTACACCAAGTAACCTACAAGAATATGGTTCGTCGTAACGATAAGTGTGCACTTTCCTTGGGATTTATCAACAGTGTTTATCAATGATACAATGTTGCAAACCAGTAAATTCCTCGGTTACGTGGTACACATACTGTGATATATTTAATGTTATGTTTTTTGTTTGTTTTTTTCTTAAACATACCATAATGTTCTAAAAATTCGATTATTATTATTTAAATATGAAAATGTCCAAAGGCCTCTCTCTCTCTCTCTCTCTCTCTCTCTCTCTCTCTCTCTCTCTCTCTCTCTCTCTCTTGACCATCGTAGCAGGATACGGGCTAAAATCTATGAAATGGCGAACGTCGAGGATTTTCCGACAATATCTCTGGACTTATGAATGATGGTAAAAGTTACGTCAAACCGACTAAAGGATGAGAAACAGACAGACAGACAGACAGAGACAGAGTTTTAAAGTCAAACCGACGAGAGAGAGAGAGAGAGAGAGAGAGAGAGAGAGAGAGAGAGAGAGAGAGAGAGAGAGAGTTTGTGGGTCGGTTGTACTGTTGCTAAAGCAGAATAATGACTTAGATCAACTGTAAATATATTAAAATATTTTAATTACCTCTTGTTGGTTCGTCAGTTGGCTTAGTTTCTATTCCACATTAATTTCCATGCGCCTGAAGGTGAATGGCATTGCGTTCATTTGAATGGTGTATCCAAGTGTTGCTACTGCTCTACTTTTATTATTAAAACCATCTTTCATGCTTAAATCATAAGTGTGTATTATATTGATTTAATCAGTCTGGAGAAAAATAGAAACCAAGAAAAGAAAACAATCAACTTATCAATATGCAGAGGTGATTGTAAATAGCCACTACGGCAGAGAACTACATTTTGTAGCGGACACACTCGGGGATGTGAGGAGTTCATTCACTAGGTCAATACACGGCTGCCTGTAGTAAATCTGAACTCCGTTCAAAGGGCAAATATATGTATTTGTATGTGATATAAATAAAATATATGTACAGTATGTACGCTGTATCAATGATATACCACTCGTTGTATAAATTTTTCATTAAAAGGAAACTCAGCAAGCTTCGTTTCCTTTTAATGAAAAATTTATACATCTCGTGGTATATTATTGATACAGCGTACATACTATATATATATATATATATATATATATATATATATATATATATATATATATATATATATATATATTTACTCTTTTTTCTGTAAAAAGTTCATAAAAGAATAACTAGCCCCAAACGGATAATTGTAATATAAAAAGGTTAATCCTCTATAAATTAGCAAAAGAAATAAATAATGATCAGATGATCCTGTGCGATGTTAATAAAGTATGCGGTAAAAATCACACAGCTTGGTAAATAAATTATTTGAATCATAAAGGCGAAAGTGAATTATACTGATAATTGCTAGGAATGTGGTGCATAGAGTACCTTTATGTATTTGCTGAGGAAAGTATACATGTCGCCGCAATCAAACTGTTAACATTCTTAATCTACTTATCAAGCTGAATTAGCAGAAACGATTACAAAACTTACAAAGACGGTTATGGAATGAATTTTGTTGTTTGCATTGTCCAGGATATATCTGTTTGATGTAGCTCTTTTAAAATGTTGTGGCATGAAAGTACCTACTGTTACGACTCTGTGTTTGCAAACTATGCACCAGAAGAAAAAAAAAACAAAAACCAACAAGTTTAGTAAAACTTAGCAAATAATTGAGTTATCAAAGATATAATTAAAATGTGAGAGGAAACTAACAGTATTATGAACTGAATTTAAACTAGTCTTTATAAAGGTCAATGGAAGTCCGAAATGAATGAAAAGTTCTTTATAAATTTCAAAATCAGAAATGTGCCAGTCCTCCAAGAACAGTGACTTTGTAAGATAGTCTTGTCCGGAATTCCTTCGAATAATTTATAACTGTTCCAGAATAATATTATTGTCTAAATAATGAGCACTATATATTTCCACTGAATAGTCTTTGTTCGTTGAACAATCCAAACAAACGTTTTTTTTTTTCTCCCTTATAATATCTGAGTATAACATAAGAAAACGTCTGCAGACTTTACAATAGGAACACAATAAGTGTGAATGACTCCAAAAATCGGAATGAAACTGATTGCTTAATTCTTTCATTATATACACATTTTCTATATTTCGCAATACACCCCACGTGACATAATACACTACTCATGTTGCGTCGATTTGGAATATTCTTGTCATCTAGCCCAACCATGGGAAGTTACAGAATTATTCTAAAATCGTTGGAGCCCCATCGGCCACTGGGGCATTAAGTCAAAGGCGTCATTTAAGTCTTATTATTAAGATTGTTATTCATATTTGACAACACATAATTAAACATCTATTTATAGATCCTATGGAACATTATGATCTTAACAGATTCAAGTCATGTAGACAAAAGGAAATGAAGATATTCTGCACACATTACAGCCATGAACAAACATTATAAATATTAGACAAAACATGTACCACGAGTTTAAAAAATACATAGCTTACATAAAAGTTAATATATACAACAGAATGAACGTTCAATAATTGCTAAAATATTTCTAATAATTTCGAGATTCCTTGGGACATGATATTTATCGAATTGCATTCACTGTAGTATAATCGTTGATGTTCGGGCAGTTTTTATTCTGGTAATCAGAAGAAACAAAATTTGCAGGTATATTTCTTCAAATGATGTGTGCATATATTTTATATTTTTTATTACAAAATAATACTACCTTCCGTCATAGCAGTTATTAGGATCATCATGTCAACGTGTCTGCTTCTCCTTATAAACACTTCCTTGCACCCTAATTGCAAGAGCTGAGACTTCGTTGTTGGCTCTGCCGACATTGACTCACAGAGCTTCAAGCCAAAATTCTGTTTGTAGTCGACAATTACCTCTGCTTAAGTTATTCACACCAGCTTAATGTAGCTTGTCTCGATACCTCTATCTTTTGCGTCCAATATTTTGCACATTTCCATTGACATGAAACTCTCTTATTCAATGTTCCCAGTTATCGATATTTCCATTGCATATCTGTTAGACCGATTATTGTATTAATCTAAATTGTACCTGGAGTCTCTGCCCACTGAGACATTTGGTAGACATTTAATTGCATTTAAAAACCTCATATTGTCGTTGTTTACTGGTAATACTGTTTTGTTCTTAATCCATTTATGCACATTTGTGTTAGATTATCTACTGGCAAGTTGATAACTATCTACTTGAAATGTTAAGCATTCAATTCATTCTAAGATCGGTCGGGTATTTTTTATTATTTCTAATATAAATTTGTTATGTAAAATGACAACTAAACGAATAATTACACTATAAACTTCACCCCTTTTCAGTATGTTCATAGATTTGTTTTCTGTGGCTAAGCTATATGTACCTAATTCTTTGGAATTCGTGAATTGGCCTTTTCCTAAGGCCGTTCCTTAAGTTGATCTGTTCTTTAATGCATAGCATGCCTGTACAATACCCAACTGTCTAATATTTCAGATTATGATCTTCCTTGTGTAGGACTCAGTGTCATTGAAAACTTTATAACAGTTTGATTCCTTCTACCGTACCATCTGTAGTCAATTAAATTGATTTTGAAAAAAAAATCGCAAAGTAGAGTAATGATAATTCTGTTTACAAAGCTTACTTATAGTTTATGATAATTTTCTTGCTGGGAGAGCTTGTAGGTTTGTTTTGGGCTTATTGTAGATTTGATTGGTTTAACACAGTAATAATTCATTTGAATTTAATAAGCAACAGTTCAACACATATTTTAGTATTTTAAATGTGTCATGGATGGACAGGGAGAAAAAATATAAATTATTTGTATTTGTGAGGAAACAGCAAAACAAACAAGAGTGTTTCTTGTTGGCTTAAAACAATAAGCAAAAAGTGAACATTATAATTTTTATTTCATAGGAATCATTTTAGGTTATATTTTAATTATTCCAATTATTAACATGCATTCACTCTAAATATGTCTTGGTTACGGCAGGTATTTAGTCCAAGCATGAGCTTGTTGTGAACAGGCATTCGTGTAGATATGACTAAACGACATCATGACTCCTGAAATTAAAACAAATTAGGTTTAGTTGCTATTGTGATATTTTCGTATTTACATTGATATCTTAGTTGCTTAGCAAAGAGCTTACAGAAAATGTTAACCCCGATTCCGCATAAAACCGTTTTTTTTTTTTTATAATGTCAGAACTTGTAATATTGTATGACGATGGAGAGTGAATTGGTTTAACGGAACATCACCCTCGGCTCTTGCTTACCGGGAGTAACTTTGTCACGGTTTTATTCTGTACGAAACAGTTATTCTACAAATGAAATAAAGACACTATCGGGAATATTGTCTAATGATTTATGAAAGCAGAGTACATCTATATAACTGATGTAATGTAAATTAGCTATCTTTTATAGTTCAATTTTACTTGATACATACATATATATATATATATATATATATATATATATATATATATATATATATATATATATATATATATATATATATATATATATATTCCTTCTTGAATCAATTAATGAAATATACTCAATATATCTCCCTAAGAAATTACAAGAGATTAAAGATGGACAAGTATAGGTAATCCCACGGAATAAAATGCAAGACTTGATTTCGATACTCATATCAGAGAATGATATCATATCTTCTTAACAAATAAACAGTGACTTAACTTTTGAGGGAACAAACACCCTCAGCTCAATTGTATATCACCCGACTAAAAAAAAAAAGCCTGATTTTTATACAGTCAGCAGCAAACACCATACTATTTGGCCTATAAATATATAGGTATAAACTATAAATGAGTTGTGCACACCAATTTGAATGCTAAATACTAATCCATACAATTTTATTTTAAGTTCTCATCTCGATATGCAGCAATAAGTAATTCCAGATAGTACTAAATATATCATGCTAATTACACAGTCCATGTTGTGGACATGCAGCAAATATAAGATTCCAGAAAGCAGTCTTATATCGTGTTAATTACACAATTCATGTTGTTGACATGTATCAAATATAAGAATCCAGAAAGGAGTCTATATATTATGATAATTACAAAGTCCCAACCATTATATTGTTTATAATGTGCATGAATTAAAATCCTGAAATTTTAACTGAAACTAATTATAGCGTATGTGTGTTTCTTTCTCATTAAATTTTAGTTGACTTATTTTGAATGCTCAATACCATTATTATCTTCCTCAATGCCATTTTTATCTTTGGTTAATCAAAACATTCCCAACAAATGCTGGCCAGATACAATATTTAAGGAAAGACTTCATGATCATTTTATACAAACAAGGAAATCATGAATTACCAACTAGACGAAAGCAGTTACAAACAGGATTTTAACACGGAAATAAATTAGAACATTATTTGTTAAAAGACCTATAAAAATATTAGGCAAATATAATACGGTTTCGAACATGTAATCACTGTTTCACTATAGAGAAGGGAAGATGGAAAAATTTGTCTAGATTTGAAAGATTGTATTGCAGGCAAAACTGCGTGGATGATGAATTTTATTATATCCTTGACTGTAGCTATTTCAGAGAACAACGAAAGCAACTACTACTCAAACATTTTTATATGATACCAAAGTTTAAAGACTTGTATTGTTCTGAGAAATTTGTTTCAAAACACCTATATAAAATGATTGATGTTATTTTATCAAAATTTCGGTAATATCAAATCACTTTTGATCAATGTCTTTATTGCTCTTTCCGTTCTTTTTTAAGGATGAGAAAATTACCATAGGTTCATCATTTTAAAATAATGAGTTTGCTAGAGATTAATCTGTGTTCGATATATAATAGTTTATAAACCTGTCCTCCCAAATATATCAATATCAATGTAATTAATTTTCCACATGATCTTATTCCATTGAAGAAATGACTGTAATAAGGTAATACTGCTGGCAATCTGAGTTGAATTGCATTTACATTTATATCGTTCACGGCTGATGTACACGGATGTAAAGTGCAGTACTAATATTTTCCTAATATGTTGCATTTTGTAACCTGTGTAAGCAGAAATTTGTCATTGTCATTGTCTTACATCCTTAAATGATATTTACGCTCTACTCACTACTCACTCAAAAATTACTATTTGGTCTAGGAACTCGAATGTATTTTTGCTCCACTGAAAACATGTTTGGTCTAACTCTGAAATGTTATTATCGTCTAGGAACTCAGTGGTCTTTGTTATTTCAATTACTGGTTCAAATATGTTCTTGTATCTTAAATATAACCGGTAATGCAAGAAGTGCATATATAAGAGAGATAGTCCTTGAATTTATCAGTGGATCATTTTTTATTTTTATTTTGTTTTGGGGGGGGGTTTATTTATTGTGCAAACAAAAGTCAAGCAACATAAAAGTTTTCATGTGATCCAACGCTTTAATGTACCAACTACTACTTGTTTATGCTACAATAAATCTTGGTAATCTTCAATCTCCAAACGATGATGAATCAATCTGTCTCCCCTTAGGAATGAATTGGGCATTGGTAATACCCAGCTGTGCGGACTCGAAATACATAACGTGTATCAGTTAGTCATATATCTGTTTACACCAGTTTGAAACCCAGGGAAAGTGTCTAACAACGTAGCACAATTTCATTCTTCTAGTTTTAGAGAAAAACGGCTATGCTACCCATTACCATCTGATTTGTATAATGTTATACCAAATTATATAATTCAAAATGCAAATGAAAGTGTTATACGTTGCAACACGCTATTCAGTGAGTGTATCTGCACATCCTGTACAGTGTGGAACATCGGATAAATTATTAGAACTCGTTACACGTTTCATTCACTCTATACAATGAATATATATGAACCTACTCTTCATAGTGCAAAATTGGATAAACCATCATAAAGTATTATACCTTTCAAATAGTTGTTTTATTTAGTATGGAATAACATTTTCACATGTACAGATCCTCCAAAGACTAACATAATTTGTCGTTAGAATAAAAATTGTTTTCATAATATATTCTTTAGAGTAAATATAGTGGAGATATTTACTTGTGCATTGCGTTAAATATAAATTTAAATAAAACGAAACCTAAAAACATAATTTATATCATGGATATTTTATGTCAAACCAATGATGCCTTCTCACATGTTTTCGTGTTTTCAAAATTGTGAAACTATTAATGGAAAATTTCCGAAAAATCAGTCTCCTCTATGTTAAATTTCTGGCATGAAAAAACTATTTGGGACTAATTCCAATCAAGATCGACCTTGCTCTTTTGGATATGAGAGAATGCACTAACTTTAACATGGCAAATAAATCAAAATGTCCTATCTATCACATTATGTAATTAGAGTTTCTCAAATTATCGTCTGAAAAACTGAACTAAAGTAGCACACAATTAAACCAAAATGTGACTGCTTGATGGCAAATGTATTGTCAAAGAAGCGGTCATTATAACCCTAGTCTGACGGTCATACAATACATTAAGTCATTAAAGCGAAACATTTATAAAAAAATTTAAAAAAAAAACATAACAGTATATAAAATGTTATATAATTTCACTACGAATAAATTATCAGTTGAAAATACCGATATGTAACGTGTTAAAATGGTAATTTATAATGCATAGATCTATCTATCTATCTAATGCTATGTTGAGGGTTGTGCCTACCTGAATTTTGTCATTTTTGGTAGATATTTACTAAATTTGGAGTTCAAGACCTAACCTTGGATACGAGCTTAGAATGTAATGGAAGATTTGATAAACATTTCCATTAGAGATGATCCATCTAGTGAATTCCAGGGTTTTCTGTTGCGTCATAGTTCACGTGACAGGTTTTATGTACATAGAGGTTTTGTAAACAAAGTTTTCATTCCTGTTTAATATATGTCGTTTGCAATCTATGAGTTTCTAGTTGTGTTCAGACAGAATTCTAGAATTGTGTTTTGAATTATTCATTGGAATTTCAAGGTGTTCGTTGACGGTTTGGATGAAAACAATACTCTGGGATTATTAAGCACTCATTCAAAGACACGATGGATTCCTTCTAGACTATCGAATTCATTCGGAACATTCTATCCTTTTGGTCATGCGATATGACATTTAGGATTATTTGGGACTCAGTTCACAAAACTGTGTCTATTAAGATTTCACTTTGTAAGTTAGAGAAACAGATTATTTTTTGACCTTACCAAAGTTGTTGCTTACGTTTCTTTCTGTTACTTAGTATAGGTCCTAGCGACGTAGGACTACCTATTTATCTATCTATATATCGATTGATCGATCAATCGGTCTATCTATCTATCTATCCTTCGCATTCATATATATATCTTGTTACTTAGCTGAGTTTGGCACACAGCTGACTGGACCTGTCAAATCGAACAGCACAAGGTCTGGTTTAGTTGACAGTCACATAGATTTATAGGTTGAATTGTGCGAAGTTTTTTTTCTATAGTTTTAAGATATTAAGTGCGTATAGTAATTTTATCGTTATCCTCATAATGACCATTGTCGTCATCATCATCATCATGACAATGAAAAGGACTTACTGGATAAAAATGAATTAGTAGTTAAAGGCTTATTACTTAATAATTGCTAAGGTGTATTCTTTTATCTCTTTAGTGTGTAAAAGGTGTATTCTTTTATCTCTTTAGTGTTTAAAGGAAAATCTACATATGAAGGGTGGTTATATTGTGCAGATGCGATGACTAAAGTTCTGTACCAAAGGGCATATGGTACCGGCTGACACTGCCTGGTTTTAATAGGATTTGAACCAATATCCTTATGATCACCAGGCAAATTGTTGCACTGGGCTCCAACCATTTGGTATGCACTCACCTATTTCGAACCTTTGGAGACACATCTTCCTTCTATGCACCACTGCAACAAAATTGTGCATTTGTAAAAATAAAGCAATAATGAACTGATTCTTATTTTGATTGATTTGCAAGCAAACAAATGTAGCTGTCTAACTGACTACATCTAACTGACATTTCGCACAACATAATCAACTATTTTCCTATCACATCTGATAATAAAATCATTACACACAGTGAAATATTATATTCCTTCTAGTATAGCATAGTTTGAGAACGTACCATTTGATTAATGAGCTTGCTACATCCTGAAAGGCATCCAGATTTACGAAAGAGACAGAGAAAAACATTACCATATTGTCTCCACACAGAGACAGAAAGAGACAGAGAAAGACATTACCATATTGTCTCCACACAGAGACAGAAAGAGACAGAGAAAGACATTACCATATTGTCTGCACACAGAGACAGAAAGTGACAGAGAAAGACATTACCATATTGTCTCCACACAGAGACAGAAAGTGACAGAGAAAGACATTACCATATTGTCTCCACACAGAGACAGAAAGTGACAGAGAAAGACATTACCATATTGTCTCCACACAGAGACAGAAAGAGACAGAGAAAGACATTACCATATTGTCTCCACACAGAGACAGAAAGAGACAGAGAAAGACATTACCTTATTGTCTTCACAACTGGTTCCTCTAGCTGCATTGTAATACTCCTCGATGCATTCGCCGGTTTCTGGGTGTGTACATTGCATGTAGAGACAAATATCTGCAGGGTCGTCCTTTAAAAAAAAGGTACGCATAGCTCGAGGCGTATGAAAACACTTAATTAACCAGAAACGCATAGCTTGAGGCGTATAAACACACTTAGTTAACCCGAAAGTCGTAGCTCGAGGTAGTTAGAACACTTAATCAGCGAACAGCTCCAAATGGGATATGACAAATCAATTAAAAAGTTCATATATGGTATTGCGAATCTCAAAGTTTCACAACATAATTATTTCCTTTATATATTTCCTTCATCTTGTAGAAATGTCTATGAAGTCTTGCATATTAATTGCATGTGTAAATAAACTAAAACTGTTAGCCTTATGTTGAACATTAATATGAACAAAGGTATTTTAAAATAT